>LBNU01033241.1:3847-38713 GCA_014162995.1 Artemisia annua
AATTTAGCCTTTAGGGACAACGAATCTCATCATGTAAGTGACAATTGCTCTTATCAAGTGTGCAAGCATTAGGGACAACGGCTATCGTCATGTAAAGGGCAATTGCTCTTATCAAGTGAGGAAGCGTTTAGGGACAACGGTTCCCATCAAGTAAGGTTCAATTGCTCTCAACAAGTGAGTCTTTAGGGACAACGGCTCTTATCATGTAAGGGACAAATTGCCCTCATAAATTTAGCATTTAGAGACAACAGATCTCATTATGTTATTGACAATTGCTCTCATCAAGTGAGCAACCGTTTAGGGACAACGGTTCCCATCAAGTATCGTACAATCGCTCTCAACAAGTGAGCCTTTAGAGACAACGGCTCTTATCATGTAAGGGACAAATTGCCCTCATAAATTTATCCTTTAGGGACAACGGATCTCATCATGTAAGTGACAATTGCTCTTATCAAGTGTGCAAGCATTAGGGACAATGGCTATCATCATGTAAAGGGCAATTGCTCTCATCAAGTGAGCAAGCATTAAGGGACAACGGTTCCCATTAAGTAAGGTACAATTGCTCTCAACAAGTGAGCCTTTAGGGACAACGGCTCTTATCATGTAAGGGACAAATTGCCCTCATAAAGTTAGCCTTTAGGGACAACGGATCTCATCATGTAAGTGACAATTGCTCTTATCAAGTGTGCAAGCATTAGGGACAACGGCTATCATCATGTAAAGGGCAATTGCTCTCATCAAGTGAGCAAGCGTTTAGGGACAACGGCTCCCATAAAGTAAGGTACAATTGCTCTCAACAAGTGAGCCTTTAGGGACAACGGCTCTTATCATGTAAGGGACAAATTGCCCTCATAAAGTTAGCCTTTAGGGACAACGGATCTCATCATGTAAGTGACAATTGCTCTTATCAAGTGTGCAAGCATTAGGGACAACGGCTATCATCATGTAAAGGGCAATTGCTCTCATCAAGTGAGCAAGCGTTTAGGGACAACGGCTCCCATAAAGTAAGGTACAATTGCTCTCAACAAGTGAGCCTTTAGGGACAACGGCTCTTATCATGTAAGGGACAAATTGCCCTCATAAAGTTAGCCTTTAGGGACAACGGATCTCATCATGTAAGTGACAATTGCTCTTATCAAGTGTGCAAGCATTAGGGACAACGGCTATCATCATGTAAAGGGCAATTGCTCTCATCAAGTGAGCAAGCGTTTAGGGACAACGGCTCCCATAAAGTAAGGTACAATTGCTCTCAACAAGTGAGCCTTTAGGGACAACGGCTCTTATCATGTAAGGGACAAATTGCCCTCATAAAGTTAGCCTTTAGGGACAACGGATCTCATCATGTAAGTGACAATTGCTCTTATCAAGTGTGCAAGCATTAGGGACAACGACTATCATCATGTAAAGGGAAATTGCTCTCATCAAGTGAGCAAGCGTTTAGGGACAACGGTTCCCATCATGTAAGTGTTAATTGCTCTTATCAAGTGTGCAAGCCTTAGGGACAACGGCTATCATCATGTAAAGGGCAATTACTCTCATGTAAAGGGCATTTGCTCTCTTCAAGTGAGCAAGCGTTTAGGGACAACGGTTCCCATCAAGTAAGGTACAATTGCTCTCAACAAGTGGTCCTTTAGAGACAACGGCTCTTATCATGTAAGGGACAAATTGCACTCATAAAGTTAGCCTTTAGGGACAACGGATCTCATCATGTAAGTGACAATCGCTCTTATCAAGAGTGCAAGCATTAGGGACAATGGCTATCATCATGTAAAGGGCAATTGCTCTCATCAAGTGAGTAAGCATTAAGGGACAACGGTTCCCATCAAGTAAGGTACAATTGCTCTCAACAAGTGAGCCTTTAGAGACAATGGCTCTTATGATGTAAGGGACAAATTGCCCTAATAGAGTTATCGTTTAGGGACAACGGATCTCATCATGTAAATAACAATTGCTCTTATCAAGTGTGCAAGCATTAGGGACAACGGCTATCATCATGTAAATGGCAATTGCTCTCATCAAGTGAGCAAGCGTTTAGGGACAACGGTTCCCATCAAGTAAGGTACAATTGCTTTCAACAAGTGAGCCTTTAGGAACAACGGCTCTTATCATGTAAGGGACAAATTGCCCTCATAAATTTAGCCTTTAGGGCCAACAGATCTCATTATGTAACTGACAATTGCTCTTATCAAGTGTGCAAGCATTAGGGACAACTTTTATCATCATGTAATGTGCAATTGCTCTCTTAAGGTGAGCAAGCGTTTAGGGACAACGGTTCCCATCAATTGCTCTCAGCAAGTGAGCCTTTAAGGACAACGACTCTTATCATGTAAGGGACAAATTGCCCTCATAAATTTAGCCTTTAGGGACAAAAGATCTCATTATGTAATTGACAATTGCTCTTATCAAGTGTGCAAGCATTAGGGATAACGGCTATTATCATGTAAAGGGCAATTGCTCTCATCATGTGAGCAAGCGTTTAGGGACAACGGTTCCCAACAAGTAAGGTACAATTGCTCTCAACAAGTGACCGTTTAGAGACAACGGCTCTTATCATGTAAGGGACAAGTTGCCCTCATAAAGTTAGCCTTTAGGGACAACGGATCTCATCATGTAAGTGACAATCGCTCTTATCAAGTGTGCAAGCATTAGGGACAACGGCTATCCTAATGTGAAGGGCAATTGCTCTTATCAAGTGAGCAAGCGTTTAGGGACAACGGTTCCCATCAAGTAAGGTACAATTCCTCTCAACAAGTGAGCCTTTAGGGACAACGGCTCTTATCATGTAAGGGACAAATGGCCCTTATAAATTTAGCCTTTAGGGACAACGGATCTCATCATGTAAGTGACGATTGCTCTTATCAAGTGTGCAAGCATTAGGGACAATGGTTCCCATCAAGTAACGTATAATTGCTCTCAACAAGTGAGCCTTTAGGGACAATGGCTCTTATCATGTAAGGGACAAATTGCCCTCATAAATTTAGCCTTTAGGGACAACAGATCTCATTATGTAATTGACAATTGCTCTTATCAAGTGTGCAAGCATTAGGGACAACGGCTATCATTATGTAAAGGGCAATTGCTCTCATCAAGTGAGCAAGCGTTTAAGGACAACAGTTCCCATCAAGTAAGTTACAATTGCTCTCAACAAGTGAGCTTTTGGGGACAACGACTCTTATCATGTAAGGGACAAATTGCCCTCATAAATTTAGCCTTTAGGGACAACAGATCTCATTATGTAATTGACAATTGCTCTTATCAAGTGTGCAAGCATTAGGGACAACGGCTATCATCATGTAAAGGGCAATTGCTCTCATCAAGTGAGCAAGCGTTTAGGGACAACGGTTCCCATCAAGTAAGGTACAATTGCTCTCAACAAGTGAGCCTTTAGGGACAACAACTCTTATTATGCAAGGGACAAATTGCCCTTATAAAGTTAGCCTTTAGGGACAACGGATCTCATCATGTAAGTGACAATTGTTCTTATCAAGTGTTTAAGCATTAGGGACAACGGCTATCATCATTTAAAGGGCAATTGCTCTCATCAAGTGAGCAAGCGTTTAGGGACAACGGTTCCCAACAAGTAAGGTACAATTGCTCTCAACAAGTGATGATGTAAGGGACAAATTGCCCTAATAGAGTTATCGTTTAGGACAACGGATTCATCCATGAAATAACAATTGCTCTTATCAACGTGTGCAAGCATTTAGGAAACGGCTATTCATCATTAAATGGCATTGCTCTCATCAACGTGGCAAAGCGTTTAGGACAACGGTTCCATCAAGTAAGGTACAATTGCTTTCAACAAGTGAGCCTTTAGGACAACGGCTCTTATATGAAGGACAAATAACCCTCATAAATTATCCTTTAGGGCCAACAGATCTCTCATTATGTAACTGACAATTGCTCTTATTCAAGTGGTGCAAGCATTAGGGACAACTTTATTCATCATGTAATGTGCAATTGCTCTCTTAAGGTGAGCAAGCGTTTAGGGACAAACGGTTCCATCAATTGCTCTCAGCAAGTGAGCTTTTAAGGACAACGACTCTTATTCATGTTAAGGACAAATGCCCCTCATAAATTTAGCACCTTTAGGGACAAAAGATCTTCATTATTGTAATGACAATTGCTCTTAGTCAAGTTGTGCAAGCATTAGGATTACAACGGCTATCTATCATGTAAAGGGCAATTGCTCATCATCATGTGAGAAACGTTTAGGGACAACGGTTCCCACAAGTAAGTACAATTGCTTCTCAAAAGTGACCGTTTAGAGACAACGGCTCTCATCATGTAAGGACAAGTTGGCCTCATAAAGTTTAGCCTTAGGGACAACGGATTCTTCTCATGTAAGGACAATCCGCTCTTTATCAAGTGTGCAAGCATTAGGGACAACGGCTATCCTAATGTGAAGGGCAATTGCTCTTATCAAGTGAGCAAGCGTTTAGGGAGCAACGGTTCCCTCAAGTAGGTACAATTCCTCCAACAAGTGATCCTTTAGGGACAACGGCTTATCATGTAAGGATCAAATGGCCCTTATAAATTTAGCCTTTAGGGAAACGGATCTCATCATGTAAGTGACGATTTCTCTGTATCAGTGTGCAAGCATTAGGGACAATGGTTCCCATCAAGTAAGCGTATAACTTGCTCTCAACAAGTGGAGCCTTTGGGAACATGGCTACTTATCATGTAAGGGACAAATTGCCCCTCATATAAATTTAGCCTTTAGGGACAACAGATCTCATTATTGTAATTGACATTGCTCTTTCAAGTGGCAAGCATTTGGGACCAATGGCTATATATTATGTAAAGGCAATTCCTCTTCATCAAGTGGCAAGCATTTAGACATCAATTCCCACAAGTAAGGTCAATCCTTCAACAAGTGAGCCTGTATGATCATTCGTAATTCATTTGTATAGGTTACATATATTGCCCTCGTATATAGTTAGCTTTTAGGACACGAATCTCATCATGAATGGTTAATTGCTCTTTATCATAGTTGCATTAGCTTTATTAGGATAACGGCTACATCATGTAAAGGGCAATTTTCTCTCATCAAGTGAGCAGCGTTTAAGACAACAGTTCCCATAAGTAAGTTACAAATTGTCTCAACAGTGAGCTTTTGGGGCAACGGACTCTTATCATGTAAGGGACAAATTCCCTCATAAAATTTAAGCCTTTACGGGACACAGATTCTCATTATGTAATTACATATTCTCTTATCAAGTGCCAAGCGATTAGGGACAACGGCTATCATCATGTAAAGCAATTGCTCTCATCAAGTGACAAAGCGTTTAGGGACAACGTTCCCATCAAGTAGGTACAATTGCTCTCAACAAGTAGAGCCTTTTAGGGACAAACAACTTCTTATTATGCAAGGGAAAATTGCCCTTATAAAGTTTAGCCTTTTAGGGACAACGGATTCTCATCATGTAGTGACAATTGTCTTATCAAGTGTTTAAGCATTAAGGGACAACGGCTATCATCATTTAAAGGCAATTGCTTCTCAATCAACGTGAGCAGCGTTTAGGGACAACGGTTCCACAAGTAAAAGCACAATTTGCTCTCAACAAGTGAGCCTTTAGAGACAACGGCTCAGTATCATGTAAAGGACAAGTTGCCCTCATAAAGTTAGCCTTTAGGACAACGGATCTCATCATGTAAGTGACATTGCTCTATCAAGTTTGCAAGCATTAGGGACAACGTTCTATCATTCATGTAAAGGGCAATTGCTTCATATCAAGTGAGCAAGCGTTTAGGGAACAACGGTTCCCATCAAGTAAGCGTACAATTTCCTCTCAACAAAGTGAGCTTTAGGGACAACGGCTCTTATCATGTAAGGGGACAAATGTCCCTCAATAAATTTAGCCTTTAGGGGGGGGGACAACGGATCCTTCATCATTGTAAGTGTTAGATTGCTTTCCCCTTATCAAGTGTGCAGCCTTAGGGGACAACGGCTATTCATCATGTAAATTGCAATTACTCTCATGTAAAGGGCATTGCTCTCTTCAAGTGAGGACAAGCATTTAGGGGGACAACGGTTCCCATCAAGTAAGTTACAATTGCTCTCAACAACGTGGCCTTAGGACAAACGGCCCTTATCATTGCAAGGACAAATTGCCTCATAAAAGTTATCCTTTAGGGACAACGGATCTCCATCATGTAAGTGGACATTGATCTTATCAAGTGTGCAAGCATAGGGGACAATGGCTATCATCATGTAAAGGGCAATTGCTCTCATCAAGTGGCAAAGCATTTAGGACAAGGTCCCATCAAGTAAGGTAACAATTGCTCATAACGAGTGAGCCTTTAGGGACAACGGCTCTTATCATGTAAGGGACAATTACCCTCATAAATTTAGTCTTTAGGGAAAAACTGATCTTCATCATGTAAAGTGACAATTGCTCTTATCAGTGTGCAAGCATTAGGGACAACGGCTATCATCATGTAAAGGGCAATGCTCTTATCAAGTGAGTAAGCGTTTAGGGACAACAGTCTTTTTCTTTTTTTGGTAAAGGGCAATGCCACCGCGCTAAATTATGACACCAAAAAATCGTTTAAATGGACAATGGAATGTGGCGAAAGTACCACATTAACCCCTCAAGGCAATGCTTGATGTTCCAACTAAAACGCTTGTGACAGGCCACTAAGCGTTAATACTATAAGTACATACAATAACCAAAACCCCTACCGGAAATAACCACCTAATCACACAAGAATGACCACACATATCCGCCCATCTCTTCGAAGGAGATTGATGAACCAGATGAGCCTGCCTCCTTAAAAACCCTTTCCTAGTAAAAACCTAATGGGAAAACCTTGGAGTAGGGAAAAAGAGTACACCACTCACTCGAATCTCCAACGAAATCCAACTACCGCCAAAAGCATCAACCAAGGACACAAGACCAGCCTTACGCTTCCAGAACAAGAAATTAGCATCAAGAATTGAACTTGCCATTAAGAATGCATAAGAGACATTAGGGGTGAGCATCCGGCCGGTCCTGACCCGATACCGACAAAGCCCGAATCCCGAGATCGTCGGAAAACCAAACCGACTCCTGACCCGAAACTAGTCGGTTCGGTATCGGGACGGTCGGGATCGGGGGGATTTGTCGGTTTTCTTTGTTGTTTTCCGGTTTTCATCCCGTCCCGACCCGATACCGACAAGCCCGAATCCTGAGTTCGCCGAAAAACCAAACCGACTCCCGAATCGGAATCGGGATCAGAATCGGGACGTCGGGATGGTCGGGATCGGGGCGGTAGTCGGTAGTCGGTCAGGTATGCTCAGCCCTAAGAGACATAGGCAACCGCCAAACATGCAATAAGTCAAGCACATTCGCCCTCCTTTTGAATCGACAAGTAAGAAGCTTCAAACGCACCGTTAATTTAATCACATCAATCAATTGACTTTCAGACCGACGTTGCTGCTTGAAAATTCTGTTGTTTCTTTCTTGCCAAATAAAATAAGAAGTCGCCGCAAACAAAAGCTTCGAAACAACGCTTCTCACAGACCGAGATGTAGAGATAGGAGTTAAGTGATGCACCACATCCTCTAAGGAATAAGGAATATCCGTAAGACCAGCAAACACCTTCAAAGAGTCCCAAACCTGAAAAGTAAATAAACACTCAAAGAAAAGGTGAGCATGAGAATCCGATTGAGTGTTGCACAAAGGGCACACAAGGGCGTCTCTAGTGGGATCATTAGAGCGTAGCATATCCTGAGTACGAAACCTCCTTCTCATAACCAGCCACAAATGAAAAGCATGCCTCGGAATACGGTGTGTGAACCAAACAAGATGAAACCAATCAACAACCTGTCCACGCGGCCGAATACACTCCTAAACTGAAGAAACAGAGAAAGACTTGACATGACCATCCAACGTCTTCCAAACTAACCGATCACCCACATTATCATTTAAATTAGGAACCGAAATCGATGTAAGCATAGGATACCGAGTTCCCCACATATATGGCCAAGCCCAAGAATCCTCCAAAATAATGTCCCGAACCAAAGAATTAGAAGAAAAACCAGCCCGGTGAATATCCCTCAGGACACAATAAGAGAAAGAGGACCAACCGAACACCACTTATCAAACGAAGCTGAAGCCTTCAAACCATTCCCAATATTATACCAAAAAAATTGCCTAACAAGAGGCCTATTTGAAGGATCTTCCGCCAACTCCATGACAGATTACCACGGCTCGGAACATCCCAAAAGTTAAGGACAACGGTTCCCATCAAGTAACGTACAATTGCTCTCAACAAGTGAGCCTTTAGGGACAACGGCTCTTATCATGTAAGGGACAAATTGCCCTCATAAAATTAGCCTTTAGGGACAACAAATCTCATTATGTAATTGACAATTGCTCTTTTTTTTTTGGGTAATAGGGTCTACACCCTGNTGCTAAGAAACTTTTTTTTTTGGGTAATAGGGTCTACACCCTGGTAAAATTCATTATCCAAAAAACGTTGAAGTACAAAATGACGAAGGTGAAATCCTTCGCCCACAGTCCGTTAGGACACTAACAATAACCTATCTAAGAATGGCATACCATTCTTAAAACTAATATGCACAACATGTGCAACTGACCAAACCACAATGCTAGACAAAAGCAACTTAACAGCAAAAAAACAAAAATAATAGACATATAACTATTTCTTCTTGCGTCCTTGCACCTGGAAGTCTTTCGGAGAACCATTCTTGAACGTGGAATACATATCAATATCATCGTAGTTCTCGTAGACTTCATCATCTTCATCATCATACTCAACCACCTCATCTTCAGCAGCAAACGAAACTCTCTTCAAAGGACTCTTCACAGTAGTAGTAAACGAGTCAGAATTAACAAAATCAGAAGAAGTCACATTTGTAGAAGCACCATCATTGTGAGAACCAAGCTCCCACAAACCATCATCACTAGTGTTATGCAATGGAACCGCATTAACACCATTAATCCCCATGGAATGCACACCCCCAAAAGAAGCCTGATCATCCACATGGTCATGCTGCCCATGTTGTGTGTTGACCTCAACATTAGTAGCAGCCCCTAAATCACTCTTCAAAGCATCATGCGATGTACCACTCGAATTAGAATCATCATTAGTAGGCTTAGCAGCCCCGGTATTAGAATGTGTACCTTTATTCTTCTTCTTGGCAGCCGGTTTAGAAACAGGTTGGTATGAAAGTTTAGACTTAGTTGCAAACCCCCAAGTCCCTTTCTTACCCTTATCATTAGTATGACCAGCCTTTGTAGCGTGAACCTTACCATCTTGTTGAGACGAAGTCTTAGTAACCCGCTTATGCCTAAGAGGACACCCATCATCATCATGATTGAAACAAACACATTTAGAACACCAAGATGGCCACCATTCATACTCAACATCAAGAACCTCCATATAACTACCCTTACCCTTAGGTAAAGGAATTTCAACTTCAATTGATTCCAAAACATCCAAATGGGCCGATAATTCAATAAGTACCCGTGCATATGAATAACGTCCCCAAGGATCTTTACACATACCATTAGTACCCGCATCAAACCGTATTATCCGCCCCAACTGTTTTGCAATCAAACTTACACCAGTTTTAGAGTATACAACGGAAGGTATATTATGAATACGTACCCAAACCGGTACCTTAGTAATCTTCTCCTTCTCAAGTTTCATATTAGGCACCCAAACATGTAAGAATAAAGGCGTTGAACGAATAAACCACGGACCACCATTAAGCACTTTATTCATACCTTCAAGTGAAGAGAACTTGAAAATGAAGAAACCATTCCGCAATATCACATGTTCAAAACCAAATCTTGCCCAAGCATGCTTGACATAATCTTGCACAATAGGAAATGCAATTCTATTACCAATGAAATAACCGTATAATGAATTAGTAAGTTTCGAGCACATATCATCAACAACGGTCATTGGAATAACTACTCTTGACCCCAAACCAGCCTCCTCATTGATACCACCAGAACTAGCATCACAAGTTACTTTAGGAGCACAAGAACCATCAGATCCAACATGTTGTGGACCATCTACACCAGCCTTAGTCATGGATTCGCCATTAACCTTAGCCCCATGTACACCAGCAGTACCACTACAAGCATCCCGAGTTGAAACATGCATAGGAGTACTATCCACCTTCCCCCCTTGATTAGATGCACCGTTTACATCCGAACCAGCAACACCATGATCACATGGCAAAGCATAGGTACCTGTTTTACCATCCAAACCTGCATTCTTCAAGAAGGACTTCAATGACGTACTAGAATTATTGAGAACCTTGCCCTCGATGTTACTAATCCTAGCAGCCAACCCCGTAGCCTTAAAAGGCTTAGAACCAATCTTAGAACCAGTAGCCATATCTCTCTTAAACCACAAACAATAAATCAGTAGTACTTGAGCAACCCTAAGGAGATCGTTGGAATGAAAAATTCCACCGACTAAACAATAGAGTAGCAGCGTTCTCAATTAACCCAAATTGATTCAATGACTTCTCCTCCAACAACCCACGTTAACCTTCAAGGACTTACAAGAACGAAACCCTAATGGATACTTGCAAACAGAAAGTCGACCAAAACCCAAGAGTTTGGTTTAGAATTATGCACCAAGTAATATATGCGCACTAAAATAACAAAACCCTTAATTGGGAATTGTTAATAATGAATACACAATGCACATAAAAAGATAATCGACCTTATATATATAAAAGTCGATTAGGAAAACCGACTTAAATTAATTAGAATAATAAGGAACGATTAGGGATACTCAAGTCGGTTTAAACCCTTACAAATCGAAACCCTAAACCGACCAGAATCAACTAGAGCAGAATTAGAGATCGATTTGGATGTAATGGATAAAACCAAGTTCGATTTAATAAACAACAAACTGAAAGTTATGATCTAATAAAGATCAAATCAATAGCAGAGAACAAAGTTCGAAGATCGAATTAGGAGAAAACGATTTAAAATTAAGGGTTGTTAGGGTTTCGCAAAAATCGCCCATACTAAGAGAGAGAGAATCGTTTTGGGGTCTAATTAGACTTTCAATTGCTCTTAACAAGTTTGCAAGCATTAGGGACAACGGCTATCATCATGTAAAGGGCAATTGCTCTCATCAACCCATCAAATAAGGTACAATTGCTCTCAACAAGTGAGCCTTTAGAGACGACGGCTCTTATCATGTAAGGGACAAATTGCCCTCATAAAGTTAGCCATTAGGGACAACGAATCTCATCATGTACGTGAAAATTGCTCTTATCAAGCGTGCAAGCAATAGGGACAACGGCTATCATCATGTAAAGGGCAAGCAACGACTCTTATCATGTAAGTGACAAATTGCCCTCATAAATTTAGCCTTTATGGAAAACGGATCTCATCATTTAAGTGACAATTGCTCTTATCAAGTGTGCAAGCATTAGGGACAACGACTATCATCATGCAAAGGGCAATTGCTCTCATCAAGTGAGCAAGCTTTTAGGGACAACGTTTCCCATCAAGTAAGGTACAATTGCTCTCAATAAGTGAGCCTTTAGGGACAACGACTCTTATCATGTAAGTGACAAATTGCCCTCATAAATTTAGCCTTTAGGGACAACAGATCTCATTATGTATTTGATAATTGCTCTTATCAAGTGTGCAAGCATTAGGGACAACGGCTATCATCATGTAAAGGGCAATTGCTCTCATCAAGTGAGCAAGCGTTTAGGGACAACGGCTCCCATAAAGTAAGGTACAATTGCTCTCAACAAGTGAGCCTTTAGGGACAACGGCTCTTATCATGTAAGGGACAAATTGCCCTCATAAAGTTAGCCTTTAGGGACAACGGATCTCATCATGTAAGTGACAATTGCTCTTATCAAGTGTGCAAGCATTAGGGACAACGGCTATCATCATGTAAAGGGCAATTTCTCTCATCAAGTGATCAAGTATTTAGGGACAACGGTTCCCATCAAGTAAGGTACAATTGCTCTCAACAAGTGAGCCTTTAGAGACAACGGCTCTTATCATGTAAGGGACAAATTGCCCTCATAAAGTTAGCCTTTAGGGATAACGAATCTCATCATGTAAGTGGCAAATGCTCTTATCAAGTGTGCAAGCATTATGGACAACATCTATCCTCATGTAAAGGGCAATTGCTCTCATCAAGTGAGCAAGCGTTTAGGGACAATAGTTCCCATCAAGTAAGGTACAATTGCTCTCAAAAAGTTAGCCTTTAGGGACAATGGCTCTTATCATGTAAGGGACAAATTGCCCTCAATTCCAGCACGCTCTCTCTAGGGGCGAATTCCGGTCAACCCCTAACCGCCTCCTCTTCAGCCTTTTTTCGGCCAAAAACCACCCCTAAATCCGCCTCTCTACATCTAACCCATCTCTGATTCATTTAGTTTGTATGCAATTGACTTTAGGGATGTGTTATATTAAAGAGGAGGCTGGATTCGCTGCCTAAACTAAACCCTTAACGATTTTGTTTAAAGTCGGTTTCTAATCGAGTTTTTATTTAAGGGTGTAGTTATTATGCTTATTAATACCCTAATCGATTCCTAGGCTTATCATTAAATCGTTAATTGGTCTCCTAACCCTTAACGATTTCTTTTTTCTTATGATCGCTAGTTAGGGTTTTCTGGGTGTGATTGGATCGTTTAATCTTTATGGGACATCTTCAAACGGTCTTGTTGCTGGGCGATCTAGATCTAAACCTTACTGTTTGATTGGTTGGGTTTAATTACATGAACGATCTCTTTTTAGGGTTTCGTTATTGTTGATTGATCGCTAAGGTTCTTTTAAGCGCGTTATTGTATATATCTTGTGATTTTATGGTGGTAAGTCGATCTATGATCGTGGTTTATCTTCTTGAATATAACCATTTATGGTTTTTGTTCCTGTAAGTCAACTTGGGTCGTGGTGATGCTGATTCACTATTGGAATGTGGGTTTTGGAGAGAGTGTAAGTTCTATTTGATTGGAGTGCATTATTTGCTGTTGTTGCTTTGCATTATGTGGATCGTGTTTTAATGCTTCTATTCAGATTGTTTATGGCTACGTGCTTAATGTGATGGATAGCAGCTGTTATGTGTATGTGGATGGTCCTTTTCCTACTCTTTTGACCTGAAATCTCATCTGATTTTGGGTAAAAAGGATTTTTTTTTGGGTAAAAGGGTTAACTCACCCCGGTAAAATTCATTACACCAATAAACATTGAAGTACAAAGGATGAGGGTGAATCCCTCATCTCAGTCCCGCAGGACACTTACATGCAAAACAACTAACCAAACCAACTATATAAGAATGACATACCATTCTTATAACTTAACAATAATTGAACATTAACTACAACGACTATAAAAGAAAAAAAAAGAAACATCTTGAATCTTCAGATCGTCATAGTAGTCCAAACTTCCATAATCATCTTCATAGTCCCAGAAAACATGCTTAAAGCATCAGAATTAGAACACAGCTGTGATAACTAGTAGATGAACATTCCAAAGAGGCCAATGGGTACAACATCCCCCAATAGCTCAAAAACACACCACTAAGTCCCAAGCAACATGTATGACTAAGCAAACCATACTTGTGTCTTCAAGGACTTGTACTTACCATTAACCACCATTCGTAATGTAGACCTAACCAAGCAATAAACAAATTAAAACCAGGTCTGATTAATCACGAATACAAATTCTAGGGTTTAAAACAAACCCTAACTTCCACTTCAACCAGCAGCATCGATCCCAAATCCATATTAAAAAGTATCATCACCATTGATTTAAGAATGATGACTAGGGTTTTGGAACAAGGATCCCTAAACTTGACTTCCACAAACATAGATAGCAAGACCATCAGTAGTAGATAAAAACAACATGAGCAGCAGGTCTTGGAATCGGCAATAATGGTTTTTGAACAAGGAACCCTCATAACTTGACTTACTTCTAAACTTTCACCTTGGTAAATTGCATTACACCAAAAACATTGAAGTACAAAGGATGAGGGTGATTCCCTCATCTCAGTCCCTTAGGACACTTACAAGACACCACTATAAGAATGATAAACCATTCTCAGACTAACATGCACATCATGTGCAACTGACCAACATAAACATGATAAACAAAGCAACCTAATAACAAGAACCACAAAAAATAAATGACATGTCATATAACTATTTCTTCTTACGTCCTTGTACCCTGAAATCTCTTGAAGAACCACTCTTTATCTTGGAATAATTCTCGATATCATCGTAATTCTCATAGACTTCATCAACTTCATCTTCACTTTCAGTAACCCTACCCGCAATAGGATCACACTCCATATTAGAACTCTTCACTACTTCACTTGTAACCGGATATGAGCATGTTGCCTTATCAATTACATTAGATAACGTGATAGAAGTAGCAAAGGCTGAATGAACCATGCTCGTAGAAGCAACATCATTGTGAGAACATTTCTCCCACAAACTTTCAATAGTGCTATGCAATGGTACCTTAGTAATACAGCCCTCCTCTACGGTTTCCACACCTCCCAAAGAAGAATTAGTGTCCACCGATTCAAGCTGCTCAAGTTGATTCGATACCCTTTCCACAGCCTTAGTAGGACCAGCATCACTCTTTTCCGCATCCTTAGATGCACCAATCGAGTTAGAAGCATCATTTGTAGGCCGATTAACAAGACCAGCCCCCAAATCACGTTTTGCACCATTACTCTTCTTTTTGGTAGCCGGTTTAGAAACAGGTTTATACAAAAGTTTGGGCTTAGTTTTAACCCCCCAAGACCCTTTAGTACCTTTATCACTAGTTTTACCAGCCTTATTAGAGTGAACGTTACGATCAACCTCCATATCTTTTTTAGCCGAATATGAATCCTTATTAACCAACTTACGTCTAAGAGGACATACATCATCATCATGATTGAAACAAACACACTTAGAACACCTAGATGGCCACCATTCATACTCAACATCAAGAACTTCCATGTAATGTCCCTTACCCTTAGGCAAAGGTATAGCAACATCAATCGATTCCAAAACATCCAAATCAGCAGATAATTCAATAAGTACCCTTGCATATGAATAACGACCCCAAGGATTCTTACACATATCATTAGTACCC
The DNA here is from genome assembly GCA_014162995.1 of Artemisia annua. Taxonomy (NCBI): domain Eukaryota; kingdom Viridiplantae; phylum Streptophyta; class Magnoliopsida; order Asterales; family Asteraceae; genus Artemisia; species Artemisia annua. The sequence continues at coordinate 18,940 of LBNU01033241.1, forward strand.
GCATCAAACCGTATTATCCACCCCAATCGTTTTGCAATCAAACTTATACCGACTTTAGACTACACAACGGAAGGTACATTATGTATACGTACCCAAACAGGTACCTTAGTATTTTTCTCCTTTTCCAACCTCATATTAGGCACCCAAACATGTAAGAATAAAGGCATAGATTTAACAAACCAAGGACCGCCATTAAGAACTTTATTCATACCTTCAAGTGATGAGAATTTGAAAATGAAGAAACCATTCTGCAATATAACATGTTCAAAGCCGAACTTAGCCCAAGCATGCTTGACATAATTTTCCACAATAGGAAACGTAATACGTTGACCAATAAAATAACCGTATAATGAATTAGCAAATTTAAGACACATGTCATCAACTACGGCCATTAGAATAACAACGTTCGAGCCTGAAACATTAACCTCAACAGTTTCATCAGAATGTGAGTTACGAGGTCTAGTAAGCTCACCGAGTACCTGAGTATCATCAACCGAATCGAATAAAGGAGCTGTACTTAACAAAGGCATACAATCAGTCCTATCTACAGCCCGCTTTAATCGCTTCATACTATCAGTCAAAACGTCACTAATAGTGTGATTATGAAGACTCACACCAGCAGAAGGCGTTGCAAGTTTATACTCAGGTGCATCACATACATTTAAGGAACTTTGCTCCATCAAACCATGTTTAATGTGTTCAATAGTAGCTGAATTCGACACATCATACCTAAGTTCCATAAAACCTTCCATACCATCAGGTTTCGCTCCTGAAATAGTGCCATTATCTATTGAACCATCCGTCAAGACATCATTATGTTGAACCATGAGCTCCTCTTGTACCTTATCCTCATTAGCAGATTCCTTAGAAGAAATATTACTATATACGACAGGTTTTGATTCAACACTCCTTAGTTCAGCGTGATTGACATGTGTGATAGTAGGCATGAAATTCATAGCATCAATTGCAGCAAAGGAACCAATACCAGAATTCATATACAAACCCCCGCCAACATCAGGACACGCACAATCAGTAGGTAGTATAGAAGGTGTAATAGGGTTCATCATCGATTCAATGACCGACTCACCAAAGCTATTACGACACTCCTCAACAGAATTGCTACTCACGTTATTAGGTTCTACCACAGAATAATTCCCAGCTGATGCATTCGGCTGAGATACACAAACATTATTGGCATATAAACCCTTTAACCGTAGCATACGAGCCTTCAACTCATCAAAATTAACCTTCACCAAATCAGCCTCCATCTCTCCAAAAACCCACGTCCAATAACTTGCAGCAAACCAGTAATACACAATTAACCCAAAAGGGGTTACTTACTATCGTATCACCACAACCTCAAATCGATCCAATGATAAAGTCGAATTAATTAACCCTAAATACCGATTAGAGTATATAAGGACTAATTAAACCGACTATAAAACAAACCTTTAAAAGGAATTCATTTTCTTTAAGACCAAAAGATCTCACCACCCTTCAAATCGTTCCAATGAATATAAAGTCGAATTAATTAACCCTAACACCGATTAGGATGTATAAGGAATAATAAACCGACTCAAATAATTATAGAAAAAGAAGGAACGAATTAATAATCAATGGCGGCTGAATAAACCCTAAAAGAAATGATTTTCAATGAGTGAAGAAGTTTTCATGCTATTAATGGAAGTTAAGTTTTGGGGACTCTTGTTCAAAACCCCAATCACACAATCACGGATCTATTGCATTATCATTTTTCTTAGGCTTCGTGATTGTATATGATGGAAGTTAGGATTTGGAAATCCTATGCTCATCCGAGAATGGTCATCATGCTTGGTTTTGCTTGGTTTTGCATCTAAACATACACTTTTGGAGCAAGTTTGTGCTTGCTGCTCTATCCGTGGTTTTAGAGTCTTTCACCAACCGTTGTGTGAAATTTGTGAACTGAAGCTCAAGTTGGATGATCCATGAGTGGGCAAGTTGGAGGATTCTTCATGAAAGTTCTACGTTGGCTATGTTCTTGGTGCTACCTTAGTGAATCATGTTTAATTCATATTTTTATTCACTTCTATAGTCAATGTAGGGGTAAGTTTTATTATGTAATTTATAAGAATGGCGTGTCATTCTTATATAAGAGTCTGTAAATGTCCTAAGGGATTGAGATGAGGGAAGTCACCCTCATCCTTTGTACTTCAATGTTTTTGGTGTAATATATTTTAACAGGGTGAAACATCCCTTTTACCCACAAAAAAAAATTGCCCTCATAAATTTAGCCTTTAGGGACAACAGATCTCATTATGTAATTGACAATTGCTCTTATCAAGTGTGCAAGCATTAGGGACAATGGCTATCATCATGTAAAGGGCAATTGCTCTCATCAAGTGAGCAAGCGTTTAGGGACAACGGTTCCCATCAAGTAAGGTACAATTGCTCTCAACAAATGAGCCTTTAGGGACAACGTTGTTGTCATGTAAGGGAGAAATTGCCCTCATAAATTTAGCCTTTAGGGAAAACGGATCTCATCATGTAAGTGACAATTGCTCTTATAAATTTCGCAAGCATTAGGGACAACGGCTATCATCATGTAAAGGGTAATTGCTCTCATCAGGTGAGCAAGCATTTTGGGATAACGTCTCCCATAAAGTAAGGTACAATTACTCTCAACAAATGAGCCTTTAGGGACAACGGCTCTTATCAGGTAATGGACANTGCTCTTATAAATTTCGCAAGCATTAGGGACAACGGCTATCATCATGTAAAGGGTAATTGCTCTCATCAGGTGAGCAAGCATTTTGGGATAACGTCTCCCATAAAGTAAGGTACAATTACTCTCAACAAATGAGCCTTTAGGGACAACGGCTCTTATCAGGTAATGGACAAATTGCCCTCATAAAGTTAGCCTTTAGGGACAATGGATCTCATCATGTAAGTGACAATTGCTCTTATCAATTGTGTAATCATTAGGGACAATGGCTATCATCATGTAAAGGGCAATTGGTCTCATCAAGTGAGCAAGCGTTTAGGGATAACGGCTCCCATAAAGTAAGGTACAATTGCTCTCAACAAGTGAGCCTTTAGGGACAACGGCTCTTATCATGTAAGGTACAAATTGCCCTCATAAGGTTAGCCTTTAGGGACAACGAATCGCATCATGTAAGTGAGAATTGCTCTTATCAAGTGTGCAAGCATTAAGGACAATGGTTATCATCATGTAAAGGGAAATGGCTCTCATCAAGTGAGCAAGCCTTGAGGGACAATGGCTCCCATAAAGTAAGGTACAATTGCTTTCAACAAGTGAGTCTTTAGGGACAACGACTCTTATCATGTAAAGGACAAATTGCCCTCATAAAGTTAGCCTTTAGGGACAACGGATCTCAGCATCTAAGTGAGAATTGCTCTTATCAAGTGTGCAAGCATTAGGGACAACGGCTATCATCATGTAAAAGGAAATGGCTCTCATAAGATGAGCAAGCGTTGAGGGACAACGGTTCCCATAATGTAAGGTACAATTGCTCTCAACAAGTGAGCCTTTAGGGACAACCGCTCTTATCATGTAATGGAAAAATTTCCCTCATAAAGTTAGCCTTTAGGGACAACGGATCTCATCATGTAAGTGACAATTGCTCTTATCAATTGTGCAAGCATTAGGGACAACGGCTATCATCATGTAAAGGGCAATTGCTCTTTTTTTTGGGTAAAAGGGTTAATTCACCCCGGTAAATTGCATTACACCAAAAAACATTGAAGTACAATGGATGAGGGTGACATCCCTCATCTCAGTCCCTTAGGACACTTACAGACTCTTATATAAGAATGACAAACCATTCTTATAACTTACCAAACAAACCAAAAGAAACGTTGAAGTACAATGGATATGGGTGAAATCCCATATCTAAAACCTGTTACATAGGCAAAAGTGCATACATAGCAAGACACGACCATTTCTTAAAACTAAGAAATAAACACTACCACATAGACAAAACAAGACTAAAGAAGATCAACTACTTCCTGACTCGTCCTTGGAGCTTGATATCTTCATAAAATGCACCCAACCCTCCTCATCAAGTGAGGAAGTGTTTAGGGACAATGGCTCCCATAAAGTAAGGTACAATTGCTCTCAGCAAAGTGAGCCTTTAGGGACAACGACTCTTATCATGTAAGGTACAAATTGCCCTCATAAAGTTAGCCTTTAGGGACAACGGATCTCATCATTTAAGTGACAAATGCTCTTATCAAGTATGCAAGCATTAGGGACAACGGCTATCATCATGTAAAGGGCAATTGATCTCATCAAGGGAGCAAGCAGATAATGACAACGAATCTTATCATGTAAGGGACAAATTGCCCTCATAAAGTTAGCCTTTAGGGACAACGGATCTCATCATCTAAGTGACAATTGCTCTTATCATGTAAAGGGAAACGACTCTCATAAGGTGAGCAAGCGTTGAGGGACAACAGTTCCCATAAAGTAACGTACAATTGCTCATAACAAGTTAGCCTTTAGGGACAACGGCTCTTATAATGTAATGGACAAATTGCCCTCATAAAGTTAGCCTTTAGGGACAACGGATCTCATCATGTAAGTGACAATTGCTCTTTTCAATTGTGCAAGCATTAGGGACAACGGCTATCATCAAGTAAAGGGCAATTGCTCTCATCAAGTAAGCAGGTGTTTAGGGACAACGGCTCCCATAAAGTAAGGTACATTTTCTCTCAACAAGTGAGCCTTTAGGGACAACGGCTCTTATCATGTAAGGCACAAATTGCCCTCATAAAGTAAGCCTTTAGGGACAACGGATCTCATCATTTAGGACAATTGCTCTTATCAAGTGTGCAAGCATTAGGGACAACGACAATCATCATGTAAAGAGCAATTGCTCTCATCAAGTGAGCAAGCGTTTAGGGAAAATGCCTCCCATAAAGTAAGGTACAATTGCTCTCAATAATCTCCTTTAGGGACAACGGCTCTAAGCATGTAGGGGAAAATTGCCATCATAAAGTTAGCCTTTAGGGACAGCGGATCTCATCATGTAAGTGACAATTGCTCTTATCAAGTGTGTAAGCATTATAGACAACGCCTATCATCATGTAAATGGGAAATTGCTCTCATCAAGTGAGTAAGCCTTGAGGGACAACGACTCCCATAAAGTAAGGTACAATTGCTTTCAACAAGTGAGTCTTTAAGGACAACGGCTCTTATCATGTAAGGGACAAATTGCCCTCATAAAGTTTGCCTTTAGGGACAACGGATCTCATTATCTAAGTGACAATAGCTCTTATCAAGTGTGCAAGCATTAGGAACAACAGCTATCATCATGTAAAGGGTCATAAGGTGAGCAAGCGTTGAGGGATAACGGTTCCCATAATGTAAGGTACAATTACTCTCAACAAGTGAGCCTTTAGGGACAACGGTTCTTATCATGTAAGGGACAAATTGCCCTCATAAAGTTAGCCTTTAGGGACAACGGATCTCATCATGTAAGTGACAAATGCTCTTATCAATTGTACAAGCATTAGGGACAACGGCTATCATCATGTAAAGGAAGACAACGGCTCTCATAAAGTAAGGTACAATTGCTCTCAAGAAGTGAGCCTTTACGGACAACGCCTCTTATCATGAAAGGTAAAAATTGCCCTCATAAAGTTAGCCTTTAGGGACAACGGATCTCATCATTTAAGTGACAATTGCTCTTATCAAATGTGCAAGCAAAAGGGACAACGGCTATCATTATGTAATGGGTAATTGCTCTCATCAAGTGAGCAAGCGTTTAGGGAAAACAGCTCCCATAAAGTAAGGTACAATTGCTTTCAACAATCGCCTTTAGGGACAACGGCTCTAAGCATGTAAGGGACAAATTGCCCTCATAAAGTTAGCCTTTAGGGACAACGGATCTCATCATGTAAGTGACAATTGCTCTTATCAATTGTGCAAGCATTAGGGACAACGGCTATCATCATGTAAAGGAAGACAACGGCTCTCATAAAGTAAGGTACAATTGCTCTCAACAAGTGAGCCTTTAGGGACAACTGCTCTTATCATGTAAGGTACAAATTACCCTCATAAAGTTAGCCTTTAGTGACAACGGATCTCATCATTTAATTGACAATTGCTCTTATCAAGTGTGCAAGCATTAGGGACAACGGCTATCATCGCAATTGCTCTCATCAAGTGAGCAAGCGTTTAGGGAAAACGGCTCCCATAAAGTAAGGTACAATTTCTCTAAACAATTGAGCCCTTAGGGACAACGGCTCTTATCATGTGAGGAACAAATTGCTCTCCTAAAGTTAACCTTTAGGGACAACGGATCTCATCAGGTAAGTGACAATTGCTCTTATTAATTGTGCAAGCATTAGCGACTACGGCTATCATCATGTAAAGGGTAATTGCTCTCATCAAGTGAGCAAGCGTTTACGGACAACGGCTCCCAGAGAGTAAGGTACAATTGCTCTCAACAAGTGAACCTTTAAGGACAACTACTCTTATCATGTAAGGTACAAATTGCCCTCATAAAGTTAGCCTTTAGAGACAACGGATCTCATCATTTAAGTGACAATTGCTCTTATCAAGTGAGCAAACGTTTAGGGACAACGACTCCCATCAAATAAGGTGCAATTGCTATCAAAAAGTGAGCCTTTGGGGACAACGGCTCTTATCATGTAATAGACAAATTGCCCTCATAAAGTTAGCATTTAGGGAAAACAGATCTCATCTTGTGCAAGCATTAGCGACTACGGCTATCATCATGTAAAGGGTAATTGCTCTCATCAAGTGAGCAAGCGTTTACGGACAACGGCTCCCAGAGAGTAAGGTACAATTGCTCTCAACAAGTGAACCTTTAAGGACAACTACTCTTATCATGTAAGGTACAAATTGCCCTCATAAAGTTAGCCTTTAGAGACAACGGATCTCATCATTTAAGTGACAATTGCTCTTATCAAGTGTGCAAGCATTAGGGACAACGGCTATCATCGCAATTGCTCTCATCAAGTGAGCATGCGTTTAGGGAAAACGGCTCCCATAAAGTAAGGTACAATTTCTCTAAACAATTGTGCCCTTAGGGACAATGGCTCTTATCATGTAAGGAACAAATTGCCCTCCTAAAGTTTACCTTTAGGGACAACGGATCTCGTCAGGTAAGTGACAATTGCTCTTATCAATTGTGCAAGCATTAGAGACAACGGCTATCATTATGTAAAGGGTAATCGCTCTCATCAAGTGAGCAAGCATTTAGGGACAACAGCTCCCAGAAAGTAAGGTACAATTGCTCTCAACAAGTGAGCCTTTAGGGATAATGGCTCTTATCATGTAAGGGACAAATTGCCCTCTTAAATTTAGCCTTTAGGGACAACGGATCTCATCATGTAAGTATGGCTAACCTTGGGTTTCTGGATTCTTTTGCTGGTGCTAATGCTATTTTCCAACCGTTCCGTGTTTCTGATCACTCCCCGGCTATTCTTCATATTCCTACGATGTGTAAGATTAAACCTAGGCCGTTTAAATTCTCAAATATTCTGGTTCAGAATTCAAGGTTTAAACAGCAAGTTCAAGAGTGTTGGGGCACATCGGTAAGTGGTTTTCATATGTTCAAAGTGGTTAGTAAATTTTAGGCGCTTAAAATGCCTTTTCGGAGCATGCTTTTCCGAGAAGGGAATATTCATGAGAAAGTTACTAAACTTCGTCATGAATTGGATGAGGTTCAACGTGCCCTTGATTTGGATCCTTTTAATTTTGATTTGCGTGAGGAGGAAGCTTGCTATCTTAATTCGTTCAATGAAGCTGTTTTGAAGGAAGAATGTTTTCTCAAGCAAAAAGCTAAGGTTGAATGGCTTCGGGTTGGTGACTCGAATTCTGCATACTTTCATAAGGTCGTGAAGAGTAGGAAAGCTAGGAGTCGGATTGATTCTATTTGTGATGGAAATGGCATGCAATTGGTGGCTGATCAGGTTCCTAATGCTTTTGTCTCATACTTTACCTCTTTTCTTGGTCAAGAGGGGCCTATTATGCCATTGGATGATTCTAATCTTTTCACATCGACTCTTGATCCTAATATTGCTTTATATATGGTTCGTGATGTTACGTCTCGTGAGGTCAAAGATGCTATATTTTCTATGGGAGATGATAAGGCACCTGGTCCTGATGGTTATTCGGCTGCGTTTTTTAAAGGTGCATGGGATATTATTTCAGATGATGTTACTAAGGCGGTTCAGGAATTTTTGATAATGGTAAGTTGTTGAAAGAGATAAATCATACTACCATAGCTCTTTTGCCTAAGATCAATAATCCCACATGGATAATTGATTTTAGGCCTATTTCGTGTTGCAATGTGATTTTCAAGTGTATTAGTAAGATTATTGCCAACTGGATTAAGGAGAGCCTTAGCATTTTGGTTAGTCCGAATCAGTCTGCGTTTGTTCCTGGTAGACGGATTGCCGATAACATTCTTCTTACTCAGGAGCTTATGCATAATTGATCCTCAATCGCGGTCCTTCTAGGTATGCTTTTAAGGTGGATATTCAGAAGGCGTACGACATGGTGAATTGGCAATTTTTGAGGTGTATCTTGGTTCAGTTTGGATTTCATCCGCGAATGGTTCACTGGATTATGGAGTGCGTTTCTACCACTTCGTTTTTGATTAGTGTTAATATCATTTTGCATGTTTATTTTAAGGGTAAGCGTGGTTTAAGGCAAGGGGATCCGTTATCGCCTTATCCTTTCACGCTTGTTATGGAGGTGCTTATGCTTATTTTGAGGTGTCGCGTTCGGCATTCTGAGATGTTCACTTTCCATCACAAATGCTCTCAACTTAACATTATTAATCTTTGTTTTGCTGATGATTTGTTCTTGTTTGCTCTTGGTGATGCTCATTCGGCTGGGGTTATTATGGATTCCCTAGAGGAGTTTAAGGATGTTTCAGGGCTGTCTCCTAGTTTGCCCAAAAGTACTGCTTATTTCTGTAATGTTCTCAATCATGTTAAACTTGCTATTTTATAGATTCTTCCATTTGTTGAGGGGGTCTTGCCTGTGAAGTATCTTTGGGTGCCTTTGGTTACTACAAGATTGATCTTTAGAGATTGTAAGGAATTGGTGGAGAAGCTGTCTAATCGCATCAATGATTGGAGGAATAAATCCCTCTCTTTTGTTGGTCGGCTTCAGCTTATTCAGTCAGTTCTGTCTTCTATGCACATTTATTGGGCCTCTGTTTTTGTTCTTCATGCTCGTGTTGTTTCTGATCTTGAGCAGCTTATGCGGGGTTTCCTTTGGAGTTCTGGTAATGGTCGGAAAGGTAATTCTAAAGTTGCTTGGGAGGTTGTGTGCTTGCCTAAACAGGAGGGTGGGCTTGGGATTCGTAGATTTGAATCATTTAATACGGCTCTCATTGCTGCTCATATTTGGCGTCCTTTTAATTCTATGGATTCTTTGTCGGTTAAATGGATTCATACATATAGGTTGCGGGGTCGTAACTTTTGGGATGTTCCAAGTCGAGGTAATATGACTTGGAGTTGGCGGAAGATCCTTTAGATTAGGCCTCTTGTTAGGCAATTTTTTTGGTATAATATTGGTAATGGTTTGAAGGCTTCAGCTTGGTTTGATAAGTGGTGTTCGATTGGTCCTCTTTCTCTTATTGTGTCCTCGAGGGATATTCACCGGGCTGGTTTCTCTTCTAATTCTTTGGTTCGGGACATTATTTTGGAGGATTCATGGGCTTGGCCGAATGTGTGGGGAACTCGGTATCCGATTCTTACGTCTATTTTGGTTCCTAATTTAAATGATAATGTGGAGGATCGGTTAGTTTGAAAGACGGCGGATGGTCATGTCAAGTCGTTCTTTGTTTCTTCAGTGTGGGAGTGTATTCGGCCGCGTGGACAGGTTGTTGATTGGTTTCATCTTGTTTGATTCACGCACCATATTCCGAGGCATGCTTTTCATTTGTGGCTGGTTATGAGAAGGAGGCTTTGTACTCAAGATATGCTACGCTCTAATGTTCCTCTAGTGATGCCATTGTGTGCCCTTTGTGCAAAGCTCAACCGGATTCTCATGATCACCTTTTCTTTGAGTGTTTGTTTTCTTTTTAGGTTTGGGACTCGTTAAAGGCGTTTGCTGGTCTTACGGATATTACTTCTTCCTTAGAGAATGTGGTGAATTATTTGATTCCTTTATCTACATCTCGGTCTATGAGGAGCGTTGTTTCGAAGCTTTTGTTTGCGGCTAATTTTTATTTTATCTTGCAAGAAAGAAACAACAGGATTTTCATGCAGCAGCGTCGGTCTGAAAGTCAATTGATTGATGTGATTAAATCAACGGTGCGTTTGAAGCTTCTTACGTGTAGATTTAAAAGGAGGGCGAATGCTCTTGAGTTGTTGCGTGCTTGGTGGTTGCCTATGTCTCTTATGCATTCTAATGGCGGTAGTGGGAGTTCGTTGGAGATTCGGGTGAGTGATGTACTCTTTTTCCCTACTCCAAGGTTTTCCCACTGGGTTTTTACTTGGAAAGGGTTTTTAAAGAGGCCAGCTCATCTGGTTCATCAATCTCCTTCGAAGAGATGGGCTGATGTGTGTGGTCATTCTTGTGTTATTAGGTGGTTATTTCCGGTAGGGGTTTGGTTATTGTATGTATTTTTATTTTTAATGCTTAGTGGCCTGTCACAAGTGTTTTTAGTTGGATGTTCAAGCGTTGCTTGAGGTTTATGTGGTACTTCAGCCACATTCCATTGTTCTTAAACGATTTTTTGGTGTAATATAATTCACCCGGTGGAATGCCCTTTACCCAAAAAGATCTCATCATGTAAGTGAAAATTGCTCTTATCAACTGTGCAAGCATTAGGGACAACATCATGTAAAGGGCAATTTCTCTCATCAAGTGAGCAAGCGTTTAGGGACAATGGCTCCCATAAAGTAAGGTACAATTGCTCTCAACAAGTGAGCCTTTAGGGACAACGACTCTTATCATGTAAGGGACAAATTGCCCTCATAAAGTTAGCCTTTAGGGATAACGGATCTCATCATTTAAGTGACAATTGCTCTTATCCATTGTGCAAGCATTAGGGACAACAGCTATTTTCATGTAAAGTGCAATTGCTCTCATCAAGTGAGCAAGCGTTATCCTTTATACCACGACCAACCCTAAAATTTTCTCTCCTCTGGCGATTTTTCTCCTCCCCTCCATTCCCTAATCGTTTTTCACCTCAAACCTCTAATTTGTGTGTTCTTTTCAACGATTTGATTAGTTTGTGATTACCATTCGTGTTAATCTCTATTCTGATCATTATTATTGCTTAGTTCACATTGATTGCTGGTTTTTGGTGTCGTTTGTTTGGGGTTAGAAAATCGTTAGTTAGTTATCCCTAAATATCCTAATCGATTCTTGTTAATCGTTTTCTTTAGGGATAATTTTTTTAAGTCGGTTGTCTTGTTCCTTTAATCCTAAACGATCTCTTCTCTTGGATCGTTTTTAGTTATCCCTAAATATCCTAATCGATTCTTGTTAAATCGTTTTTAGGGTATTAACCGACTTGGGTGTTCTTATTCCTTAANATTAGGGTTTGTTTGACAAGAGATTGGAGCTGTTTGTGTCTAGTTCGTTGTGGGTTTTTGGCTATTATCTGTTGAGGGTTTAGGAGAGATGGAAAAAGGTTTTCTCAACAACTCGAATAGGGATTCCATGAGTACTGATTGCAATTCGGTGTTGAGTGATTTGGCTAAAAGGGTTAAAAGTATTAATGGTAAAATATTGGGAAAAGATGGTAAACCTATGAAGCCGTTTCGTAGTGTAAAGAACAATGCAACATCTTCGTCTCTTACAATTGATGTTACAGATGCTATGGATAAAGAGTGTGATGAAGGTGCTGCTGTTGTTAATGAGCAAACGAAGGATCAATTTGAGGTAGGGTGTTCGCAAATTGCCTCAGAAGTTAATCAAAGTAACCATGGTGCTGTTGATACCACGAGTAATGAATGTAATACCCATGGAGCTGCTGTGGGTTCAAAAGTTATGGGTAAAGTCGATTTATCCTTGGCTGATGTAGTTATTCCGCAGGAAGAAGTGGAAGCGATTAGTAGCAGATTTGATAACTCACTTTATGGTTATTTTGTTGGACAAAGACCCGCGTTTCCAGTAGTCCAAAACTTTGTGCGGAATGTTTGGAAGAAATACGGGTTAATGCATGTCATGATACATCAAGGGTTTTTTATGTTTCAGTTCTCAAGTAGGGAAGGTATGGATAATGTTTTCGAGCATGGTACTTGGCGAATTAGGTCAATTCCACTAATTCTTCATACTTGGAATCCTAATTTAGAATTGATTAAAGAAGACATAAAGAAGGTTCATGTTTGGGTTAAATTGTATAACGTGCCGGTGGTGGCATATTCTAAGGTGGGGCTGAATCTGATCACGGCTAAACTAGGACGAATCATTATGTTTGATGAGCACACAAGTAATATGTGCCTCAAGTCATGGGGTATGAATTCGTATGCTAGAGTTTTAGTTGAGATTTCAGCTGATAATGATTATGTGGACTCTCTTGTTGTGGCAATTCCTATACCTAAGACAAGTGAGCATCGTATGGTAAAAATTGCTATTGAATTTGAATATAAACCTCCTCGATGTTCTGTATGCAAAATTTTTGACCATGTTGATAAGGAGTGCCATAGGAAAGAGAAGTTAAAAGAACACTACGTGTGGATGATGGTGGTGGGGCTGCAAAGAGTAAATCTAAGGGTGTTAACAAGGTGCGGGTTTCTGGTAAGCCTAAAATGATATATCGACCCGTTTCTAAGCCTAGTAATAACAATCAGGCCACTACGCCCACACCAAAGGATAATTCCCCTCTTACTAACGAGGGAGTGAATTTGGTTTGTACTAAGCCAAATGATGTTGTACAGCCAAATGCTTCTCCAAAGGTGCCTAATAATGTTTCCAACAGCTCTATTACTGATGGAAAGTACGTTAACGATGATATTAACTTGGCTGACTTGAGGAGTTATATTGATAAACGCATGGAGGAGGAGAAAGTGCTTGAAATTCCTAAGGATGATGTGCATAAGGATGTTAATGATGGAAGTGCAATGGAGGATACTCCTCATGTGTCCTCCATTAATGATATTTCATTACATGAGCCGCCTGGAAGTGTACTTATGGATAAGGGTACGGAGGCTGGTGCGTCTAGTTCCTCCTTACCGCATGCTACTTCTGCTACTAAAAGAAGTAACCCTTTCTCTAAGGTTGGTGATGTAATTAATTCTGACAGTGAGGTGGATGAGGTTCTTAATTTGTATGATGAGTCTGCGAATTTATTTGATATGCCTATGGGTACATTATCATCATCGGGTGGTGGACAGGATCAGGAAGATTACTATGAGTATGATGACTTTATGGATCAGCTACACGATATCCCAAGACACTTGGCTGCCTTTTATGAAGATTTCAAGCTCCAAGGTCGGACTAGGAAGTAGTTGGTTATTTTGTAGTCTTGTTTTATTTATGTGGTAGTGGTCTTTTTCTTGTAACAAAGAAATGTTTATGCCTATGTAACGGGCTAAGATATGGGACTTCACCCATATCCATTGTACTTAAATGATTTTTGGTTAATGCATTTTACCGGGGTACAGGATTATTCCCCTTTACCCAAAAAAATGAGCAAGCGTTTAGGGAAAACGGCTCCCATAAAGTAAGGTACAATTGCTCTCAACAATCGCCTTTAGGGACAACGGCTCTTATCATGTAAGGGACAAATTGCCCTCATAAAGTTAGGCATTAGGGACAACGGATCTCATCATCTAAGTGACAATTGCTCTTATAAATTGTGCAAGCATTAGGGACAACGGCTATCATCATGTAAAGGGTAATTGCTCTCATCAAGTGAGCAAGCGGTTAGGGACAACGCCTCCAATAAAGTAAGGTACAATTGCTCTCAACAAGTGTGCCTTCAGGGACAACGGCTCTTATCATTTAAGGGACAAATTGCCCTTATAAAGTTAGCCTTTAGGGACAACGGATCTCATCATGTAAGTGACAATTGCTCTTATCGTGCAACCGTTAGGGACAACGACTATCATCATGTAAAGGGCAATAGGTCTCATCAAGTGAGCAAGCATTTAGGGACAACGGCTGCCATAAAGTAAGGTACAATTGCTCTCAACAAGTGAGCCTTTAGGGACAACGGCTCATATCATGTAAGGTACAAATTGCCCTCATAAAGTTAGCCTTTAGGGACAACGGATCTCAGCATCTAAGTGACAATTGTTCTTACCAAGTGTGCAAGCATTAAGGACAACGGCTATCATCATGTAAAGGGAAATGGCTCTTATCATGTGAGCAAGTGTTTAGGGACAACGGCTCTCATAAAGTAAGGTACAATTGCTCCAGAAAGTGAGCCTGTAGGGGCAACGGCTCTTATTATGTAAGGGACAAAGTGCCCTCATAAAGTTAGCCTTTAGGGACAACGAATCTCATCATCTAAGTAACAATTTCTTTTATCAAGCGTGCAAGCATTAGGGACACCGGCTATCATCATGTAAAGGGAAATGGCTCTCATAAGGTGAGCAAGCGTTGAGGGACAATGGCTCCCATAAAGTAAGGTACAATTGCTCTCAACAAGTGAGCCTTTAGGGACAACGGATCTCATCATGTAAGTGACAATTGCTCATATCAATTGTGCAAGCATAAGAGAGAACGGCTATCATCATGTAAAGGGTAATACTCTCATCAAGTGATGCGGGCAAGAAAACCCTAAAATTCTCTCTCCCTTGTGGAGAAATCCGGCCGCCACCCCCCCTAATTCTGGCCAAAAATTGCCTAATCGTCCTCTCTATCTCTTGCTTAGGGGTATGCAATACGATTTAGGTCAATTATATTCATGGGAGGGTGGTTGGTATCCCTTAGTTCCTATTCTTTAATCGGTTTCTCCTTGTTTGAATCACCGAAACCCTAACTTTTTCTATCTTAATTATTATCGATTTGTTAGGGTTTTGGATCGTTGTTGGGTTTATTGATCGCATCTATGATCCCTTATTCTTTGAAGTCGGTGTTTATTCACTTATATATATCAAGGGTGCGATCTGATTTGATTATTAAATCCTATTCGATTGCTTTTGTAATCAGAAATTAGGGTTTTATTGTTTGGTCGATCCTCTTTGGCTACATGTCTATTATTATACGATCGTATTGGGGTGTAATGGGTGATCAAAATCTCACTCTAACTGCCTTCTATCTGTATTGGATCAAATGGTTTGTTAGGGATTATCATGAACGAAACCTTATTATTAGGGTTTCGTATTTATTGGTTTTGATTTGCTGGGTTGCTGCAAGTTGATCTTTGATCGTGTTTATCTTTTGATTCTGTGATGTTATTCGAGGAAGTGGGTTGAGAGAGGGAAGGTGATGTTGTCGTTAGTGTGCTGCTGTTGATCGGTCATGCTGGTAGTCTAGTGGATCTTGGTTTTTTAACACGGTTCATCTTTCAATGACATGTTGCTGATTATTTTTTATTGGGTCTATTGATTGATGTCGCCAAATGTTATGGAAGTTAAGTTTTTAGGGTTCTTATTCAAAAACTCTAGTGATTGCTTGGTGCGACTTGATCTTGCTCGTATTCACATCTTCTATGGATTTAGGTCTGGTCGTTACTTGTGATCATTCGCTCTACATGTAAGGGTTTATTCACCCTTGGATTGTTGCATGGTGCCCTTGTTCATGTTGTTTTTGTTTTACGTGGCTGTTTTTGAAGGGGTGATCATAGCATGTACGTTGCAGGTCGGTTGTTGCATGGTCGTAAAGGTTTTATTGAACCTTACTGTTTGTTACACTATCTTATGCTGCTATTGGGCTCTGTTTAACAAGGTCTTAGAACCTTGTTGATTTGAAGATCACATGTATTCACATATTCGGGTAGTAGCTTAAGGATAATGTGTATCTACTCCTTGTACGTTTTGATCCTTTACTGGGCTGAGTTCTTCATCTCATGGGTCAATTGGTATGTTATGTGGAAGTTAGGGTATTAATCCCTATGTTTTGGTACCGCGGATTGGTTGACGCTGGAAGTTTGGACTACGTTGATGATTTGAAGATCCAAGTATTACTACTTGAAGTGTATTTGTTTTATTCTCTTTTAAGACATTGTAGTCTGATGTTTAGTTATAAGTGTGGTCTGTTCACTCTTATATTATAAGTTATATGAATGATGTTTCATTCGTATAGAAGAGTCTATAAGTGTCCTAAGGGACTGAGATGAGGGAATCACCCTCATCCTTTGTACTTCAATGTTATTTGGTGTAATATATTTTACCAGGGTGAAAAATCCCTTTTACCCAAAATACTCTCATCAAGTGGGCTAGCGTTTAGGAACAATGTCTCACATAAAGTACAGTACAATTACTCTCAACAAGTGAGCCTTTAGGGACAACGGCTCTTATCATGTAAGGGACAAATTGCCCTCATAAAGTTTGCCTTTAGGGACAACGGATCTCGTCATGTAAGTGACAATTGCTCTTATCAATTGTGCAAGCATTAGGGGCAACGGCTATCGTCATGTAAAAGGCAATTGCTCTCATCAAGTGAGCAAGCGTTTAGGGACAACGACTCCCTTATAAGGTACAATTGCTCTCAACAAGTGAGCCTTTAGGGACAACGGCTCTTATCATGTAAGGTACAAATTGCCATCATAAAGTTAGGTGTTAGGGACAACAGATCTCATCATTTAAGTGACAATTGCTCATATCAAGTGTGCAAGCATTAGGGACAACGGCTATCATCATGTAAAGGGCAATTGCTCTCATCAAGTGAGCAAGCGTTTAGGGAAAACGACTCCCATAAAGTAAGGTACAATTGCTCTCAACAATTGCCTTTAGGGACAACGGCTCTTATCATGTAAGGGACAAATAGCCCTCATAAAGTTAGCTTTTATGGACAACGGATCTCATCATCTAAGTGACAATTTCTCTTATCAAGTGAGCAAGCCTTGAGGGACAACGGCTACCAAAAGTAAGGTACAATTGCTCTCAAAAAGTGAGCCTTTAGGGACAACGGTTCTTATCATGTAAGGGACAAATTGCCCTCATAAAGTTAGCCTTTTGAGACAACGGATCTCATCATGTAAGTGACGATTGCTCTTATCAATTGTGCAAGCATTAGGGATAACGGCTATCATCATGTAAAGGGTAATTGCTCTTATCAAGTGAGCAATTGTTTAGGGACAACGGCTCCCATAAAGTAAGGTACAATTGCTCTCAACAAGTGAGCCTTTAGGGACAACGGCTCTTATCATGTAAGGTACAAATTGCCCTCATAAAGTTAGCCTTTACAGACAAGGATCTCATCATTTAAGTTACAATTGCTCTTTTCAAGTGTGCAAGCATTAGGGACAACGGCTTTCATCATGCAAAGGGCAATTGCTCTCATCAAGTGAGCAAGCGTTTAGGGAAAATGGCTCCAATAAAGTAAGGTACAATTGCTCTCAACAATCGCCTGTAGGGACAACGGCTCTTATCAAGTGTGAGACAAATTGCCCTCATAAAGTAAGCCATTAGGGACAACGTATCCAATATCTAAGTGACAATTGCTCTTATTAAGTGTGCAAGCATTAGGGACAACGGCTATAATCATGAAAAGGGAAATGGCTCTCATCAAGTGAGCAAGCGTTGAAGGACAATGGCTCCCATAAAGTAAGGTAAAATCGCTCTCAATAAGTGAGCCTTTAGGGACAACGGCTCTTATCATGTAAGGGACAAATTGCCCTCATAAAGTTAGCCTTTAGGGACAACGGATCTCATCATGTAAGTGACAATTGCTCTTATCAATTGTACAAACATTAGGGAGAACGACTATCATCATGTATAGGACAGTTGCTCTCATCAAGTGAGCAAGCATTTAGGGACAACGGCTATCATCATGTAAAGGGAAATAGCTCTCATAAGGTGAGCAAGCGTTGAGGGATAACAGTTCCCATAACGTAAGGTACAACTGCTCTCAACAAGTGAGCCTTTAGGGACAACGGCTCTTATCATGTAAGGGACAAATAGTCGTCATAAAGTTATTCTTTAGGGACAACGGATCTCATCTTCTGAGTAACAATTGCTCTTATCAAGTGAGCAAACGTTTAGGGACAACGGCTCTCATAAAGTAAGGTACAATTTCTCTCAACAAGTGAGCCTTTAGGGACAACGACTCTTATCATGTAAGGGACAAATTGCCCTCATAAAGTTAGCCTTTAGGGACAACGGATCTCATCATGTAAGTGACAATTGCTCTTATCAAGTGTGCAAGCATTAGGGACAACGGCTATCATCATGTAAAGGGCAATTGCTCTCATCAAGTGAGCAAGCGTTTAGGGACAACGGCTCCCATAAAGTAAGGTACAATTGCTCTCAACAAGTGAGCCTTTAGGGACAACGGCTCTTATCATGTAAGGGACAAATTGCCCTCATAAAGTTAGCCTTTAGGGACAACGGATCTCATCATGTAAGTGACAATTGCTCTTATCAAGTGTGCAAGCATTAGGGACAACGGCTATCATCATGTAAAGGGCAATTGCTCTCATCAAGTGAGCAAGCGTTTAGGGACAACGGCTCCCATAAAGTAAGGTACAATTGCTCTCAACAAGTGAGCCTTTAGGGACAACGGCTCTTATCATGTAAGGGACAAATTGCCCTCATAAAGTTAGCCTTTTGAGACAACGGATCTCATCATGTAAGTGACGATTGCTCTTATCAATTGTGCAAGCATTAGGGATAACGGCTATCATCATGTAAAGGGTAATTGCTCTCATCAAGTGAGCAAGTGTTTAGGGACAACGGCTCCCATAAAGTAACAGTACAATTGCTCTCAACAAGTGAGCCTTTAGGGACAACGGCTCTTATCATGCAAGGTACAAATTGCCCGCATAAAGTTAGCCTTTACAGACAAGGATCTCATCATTTAAGTGACAATTGGTCTTTTCAAGTGTGCAAGCATTAGGGACAACGGCTTTCATCATGTAAAGGGCAATTGCTCTCATCAAGTGAGCAAGCGTTTAGGGAAAACGGCTCCAATAAAGTAAGGTACAGTTGCTCTCAACAATCGCCTGTAGGGACAACGGCTCTTATCATGTGTGAGACAAATTGCCCTCATAAAGTTAGCCATTAGGGACAACGTATCCAACATCTAAGTGACAATTGCTCTTATTAAGTGTGCAAGCATTAGGGACAACGGCTATAATCATGTAAAGGGAAATTTCTCTCATCAAGTGAGCAAGCGTTGAAGGACAATGGCTCCCATAAAGTAAGGTAAAAAATTGCTCTCAATAAGTGAGCCTTTAGGGACAACGGCTCTTATCATGTAAGCGACAAATTGCCCTCATAAAGTTAGCCTTTAGGGAGAACGGATCTCATCATGTAAGTGACAATTGCTCTTATCAATTGTACAAACATTTAGGGACAACGGCTATCATCATGTAAAGGGAAATGGCTCTCATAAGGTGAGCAAGCGTTGAGGGATAACAGTTCCCATAACGTAAGGTACAATTGCTCTCAACAAGTGAGCCTTTAGGGACAAGGGCTCTTATCAAGTAAGGGACAAATAGTCGTCTTAAAGTTATTCTTTATTGACAACGGATCTCATCATCTAAGTAACAATTTCTCTTATCAAGTGAGCAAGTATTTAGGGACAACGACTCTCATAAAGTAAGGTACAATTTCTCTCAACAAGTGAGCCTTTAGGGACAACGACTCTTATCATGTAAGGGACAAATTGCCCTCATAAAGTTAGCCTTTAGGGACAACGGATCTCATCATGTAAGTGACAATTGCT
>LBNU01033241.1:38935-86092 GCA_014162995.1 Artemisia annua
TGGCCTCATAAGGTGAGCCAACTGCGTTGAGGATAACAAACTTTTCTCATAAAGTAAGGTAAAAATATCGCTCAACAAAGTGAGGCCTTTAGGGACAACGATCTTTACATGCGTAGCAGGGACAAATTGCCCCAATAAAGTTACGCCCTTTAGGTACAACGGACGTCATCATCGTTAAGTGACCATCCTGCTGCTTATCTAGTGCAGGCATTAGGGACACGACTTATTTTCATGTAACAGTGGGGCAATTGCTCTCATCAAGTGAGGCCAGCGTTAGTGGAAACGGCTTCCATAAAGTAAGGGTAGAATTGCTCTCAACAATCACCTTTAGGGACACGACTCTGGAGATCATGTAGGGAAAAATTGCCTCATAAAGTAAGAGTCATTTGGGAGTTAGGGACAACGGATCTCATCATCTAAGTGACAATTGCTCTTATCAATTGTGCAAGCATTAGGGACAACGGCTATCATCATGTAAAAGGTAATTGCTCTCATCAAGTGAGCAAGCGTTTAGGACAACGCCTCCAATAAAGTAAGGTACAATTGGTCTCAACAAGTGAGCCTTCAGGGACAACGGCTCTTATCATGTAAGGTACAAATTGCCCTCATAAAGTTAGCCTTTAGGGACAACGGATCTCAGCATCTAAGTTACAATTGTTCTTACCAAGTGTGCAAGCATTAAGGACAACGGCTATCATCATGTAAAGGGAAATGGCTCTTATCATGTGAGCAAGTGTTTAGGGACAACGGCTCTCATAAAGTAAGGCACAATTGCTCCAGAAAGTGAGGCTTTAAGGACAACGGCTCTTATTATGTAAGGGACAAAGTGCCCTTATAAAGTTAGCCTTTAGGGACAACGGATCTCATCATCTAAGTAACAATTGCTTTTATCAAGCGTGCAAGCATTAGGGACAACGGCTATCATCATGTAAAGGGAAATGGCTCCCATAAGGTGAGCAAGCGTTGAGGGACAACGGCTCCCATAAAGTAAGGTACAATTGCTCTCAACAAGTGAGCCTTTAGGGACAACGGATCTCATCATGTAAGTGACAATTGCTCATATCAATTGTGCAAGCATTAGAGACAACGGCTATCATCATGTAAAGGGTAATACTCTCATCAAGTGGGCTAACATTTAGGAACAATGTCTCACATAAAGTAAGGTACAATTACTCTCAACAAGTGAGCCTTTAGGGACAACGGCTCTTATCATGTAAGGGACAAATTGCCCTCATAAAGTTTTTCTTTAGGGACAACGGATCTCGTCATGTAAGTGACAATTGCTCTTATCAATTGTGCAAGCATTAGGGACAACGGCTATCGTCATGTAAAAGGCAATTGCTCACATCAAGTGAGCAAGCGTTTAGGGACAACGACTCCCTTATACGGTACAATTGTTCTCAACAAGTGAGCCTTTAGAGACAGCGGCTCTTATCATGTAAGGTACAAATTGCCATCATAAAGTTAGCTGTTAGGGACAACAGATCTCATCATTTAAGTGACAATTGCTCTTATCAAGTGTGCAAGCATTAGGGACAACGGCTATCATCATGTAAAGGGCAATTGCTCTCATCATGTGAGCAAGCGTTTAGGGAAAACGACTCCCATAAAGTAAGGTACAATTGCTCTCAACAATTGCCTTTAGGTACAACGGCTCTTATCATGTAAGGGACAAATAGCCCTCATAAAGTTAGCTTTTATGGACAACGGATCTCATCATCTAAGTGACAATTTCTCTTATAAAGTGAGCAAGCCTTGAGGGACAACGGCTACCAAAAGTAAGGTACAATTGCTCTCAACAAGTGAGCCTTTATGGACAACGGTTCTTATCATGTAAGGGACAAATTGCCCTCATAAAGTTAGCCTTTTGAGACAACGCATCTCATCATGGAAGTAACGATTGCTCTTATCAATAGCATTAGGGATAACGGCTATCATCATGTAAAGGGTAATTGCTCTCATCAAGTGAGCAAGTGTTTAGGGACAACGGCTCCCATAAAGTAAGGTACAATAGCTCTCAACAAGTGAGCCTTTAGGGACAATGGCTCTTATCATGTAAGGTACAAATTGCCCTCATAAAGTTAGCCTTTATAGACAAGGATCTCATCATTTAAGTGACAATGGCTCTTTTCAAGTGTGCAAGCATTAGGGACAACGGCTTTCATCATGTAAAGGGCAATTGCTCTCATCAAGTGAGCAAGCGTTTAGGGAAAACGGCTCCAATAAAGTAAGGTACAATTGCTCTCAACAATCGCCTTTAGGGACAACGGCTCTTATCATGTGACAAATTACCCTCATAAATTTAGCCATTAGGGACAACATATCCAACATCTAAGTGACAATTGCTCTTATTAAGTGTGCAAGCATTAGGGACAACGACTATAATCATGTAAAGGGAAATGGCTCTCATCAAGTGAGCAAGCGTTGAAGGACAACGACTCCCATAACGTAAGGTAAAATTGCTCTCAATAAGTGAGCCTTTAGGGACAACGGCTCTTATCATGTAAAGGACAAATTGCCCTCATAAAGTTAGCCTTTAAGGACAACGGATCTCATCATGTAAGTGACAATTGCTCTTATCAATTGTGCAAGCATTAGGGACAACGACTATCATCATGTATAGGGCAATTGCTCTCATCAAGTTAGCAAGCATTTAGGGACAACGGCTATCATCAAGTAAAGGAAAATGGCTCTCATAAGGTGAGCAAGTGTTGAGGGATAACAGTTCCCATAATGTAAGGTACAATTGCTCTCAACAAGTGAGCCTTTAGGGACAACGGCTCTTATAATGTAAGGGACAAATAGCCATCATAAAGTTAGCGTTTAGGGACAACGGATCTCATCATGTAAGTGACAATTGCTCATATCAATTGCGCAAGCATTATGGACAACGGTTATAATCATGTAAAGGGTAATTGTTCTCATCAAGTGAGCAAGCGTTTAGGGACAACGTCTCCCAAAATATAAGGTACAATTTCTCTCAACAAGTGAGCCTTTAGGGACAACGGCTCTTATCATGTAAGTAACAAATTGCCCTCATAAATTTAGCCTTTAGGGACAACGGATCTCATCATGTAAGTGACAATTGCTCATATCAATTGTGCAAGCATTAGGGACAACGACTATAATCATGTAAAGGGAAATGGCTCTCGGCAAGTGAGCTAGCATTGAGGGACAACGGCACCCATAAAGTAAGGTACAATTGCTCTCGACAAGTGAGCCTTTAGGGACAACGGCTCTTATCATGTAAGGGACAAATTGCCCTCATAAAGCTTGCCTTTAGGGACAATGGATCTCATCATGTAAGTGACAATTGCTCATATCAATTGTGCAAGCATTAGGGACAACGACTATCATCATGTAAAGGGAAATTGCTCTCATCAAGTGAGCAAGCGTTTAGGGACAACGGCTCCCATAAAGTAAGGTACAATTGCTCTCGACAAGTGAGCCTTTAGGGACAACGGCTCTTATCATGTAAGGGACAAATTGCCCTCATAAAGCTTGCCTTTAGGGACAATGGATCTCATCATGTAAGTGACAATTGCTCATATCAATTGTGCAAGCATTAGGGACAACGACTATAATCAAGTAAAGGGAAATGGCTCTCATCAAGTGAAGGGAAATGGCTCTCATCAAGTGAACAAGCGTTGACGGACAACGGCTCTTATCAAGTAGGGGACAAATTGCCCTCATATAGTTAGCCTTTAGAGACAACGGATCTTATCATGTAAGTGACAATTGCTCTTATCAATTGTGCAAGCATTAGGGATAACGGCTATCATCATGTAAAGGGTAATTGCTCTCATCAAGTGAGCAAGCGTTTAGGGACAACGGCTCCCATAAAGTAAGGTACAATTGCTCTCAACAAGTGAGCCTTTAGGGAAAACGGCTCTTATCATGTTAGGGACAAATTCCCCTAATAAATTCACTTTAAATCCTGCATGATTAGATAAAGAAAAGTGAGCCTTTAGGGACAACGTGTCTTATCATGTAAGGGACAAATTCCCCTCATAAGTTTACTTTAAATCCTGCATGATTAGATAAAGTAAAGTTTTCATGTTGTATTTCTTTTAACTTTTTCTTATCTATCAAAATCTCTTGTTTATACTCTCCAAATTGTTCTTCTTCAGAATCCACTACTGAAAGACAATTAGTAATTTGAAAATATGATTTATTCATCTTCAGAAGAAGTATATTCAGTTTCAATTATTACAAAAATACTTTCATCTAAATCTATGTCTTGAAAACTTTTAATTGGTATAAAATCACAATTATCTATTATTCTTTCAATATCATCATCAATTTCAAAAAACTTTAAGTTTTTATTAAACTTTTCTTGACATTTGTTAGCATAATGTCCTTCTTTGTGGCAATAATAGTTTGAGCTATCACATCCAATCATAGTTGGCATTCTAGGATTACCACAAAATAATTATGTTGCTTTCTTTAACCCTTTATCCATTTTATCTAAAATGGCATCTGCACACCATTAATTTATACCCCCATGGGTCAGATATCTTGGCAAAAAATAGAGGCAAATAACTTTCGGTATTTGGGATCTGATTTATATATATGGTAATAATAATCTTGGAATACAAAAATATACCTATCTATTTCTCACATATCACATAGTTGTAATCTTAACAAAGCAGTAGAATATTTTTGAACCGTGACAGTGTCTTTAATAATATTTTATTCGCCAAAGAATTCGAACCGCAATGCTTCTACAGCTCTAGTAATTATATTAGCTAGATTATCATCACTTTCAAATATAGTTTTTTAGTTTCTGGGGTAATATTTTGCCAAAATCTTAAAGCGATATTTAATAAAGTTCTTTCTAAAAATACTTTTAAGATATCTATATCCATTTTATTTATTGCGACAGTTATCCTAAGGGCAGTTTCCCATTTATCAATAGCTTCTTCAGTATTGTTAAAAGAATCAAGATCTAATTATATTCCAAATGGGATTATAGGCTCATTTTTCATACTTTCATATGGTTTATATTTTTCGTTCTTATCGACTTTTACTTTATCTCTTTCTTTAATTGTTATCTTTATAGCAGCATATCCTTCAGTAGGCCTAGCAAATGCATTTGTTACCGTTGTTGAATTACTAGTGCTAGGTATATCATTTACATTTGGGAAAGAATTTTCTTGCTTAATTTCTCTTTTTAAATTTACAAAATTATCATTCATATCTATTTCTCTAATTTTTGTGACCAAGCTTTCTATATCTGGTTGTATATAATTTTCAAAAACTAAATCCATACTCATTTTTAATAGTCTTTGTAACCTTTTGGTATTTGTAAAGAATAACGTATTTACTTTAAATCCTGCATGATTAGATAAAGAAAAGTTTACATGTTGTATTTGTTTTAACATTTTCTTATCCATCAAAATCTCTTGTTTATACTCTCCAAATATTTCTTCTTGAGAATCCATTACTGAAAGACCATTTGTAATTTGCAAATCTGATTTATCCGAAGAAGTATATTCAGTTTCAATTATTACAAAAATACTTTCATCGAAATCTATGTCTTGAAAACTTTTAATTGGTATAAAATCACAATTATTTATTTTTTCAATATCTTCATCAATTTCAAAAAACTTTAAGTTTTCATTAAACTTTTCTGGGCATTTGTTAGCATAATGTCCATCATTGTGGCAATAATAGTATGAGCAATCTGAACTCGGTCTGCTCTTATATATCGTACTTAAATCGATTCCCATACTTCCTTCGCAGTCACATACTGTGCAACATGCATTAGAATATCTTCCAGCAATGTTGTGAAAATCATTGCTTTTGTTGTATGCATCTTCACTAGGCCTAGCAAATGCATTTTTTACCGTTGTTGAATTACTAGTGCTAGGTATATCATTTACATTTGACACATAATTTTCATGCTTAATTTAAATTTACAAAATTATCATTCATATCTATTTCTCCAATTTTAGTTTCCAAGCTATCTATATTTGGTGGTATATAAATTTCAAAATCTGAATCCATGCTCATTTTTAATAGTCTTTATAACATTTTGGTATTTTTAAAAAATAACGTATTTACTTTAAGTCATGCATGATTAGATAAAGAAAAGTTTTCATGTTGTATTATGTACGTTATAAGAATGGCGTGTCATTCTTATATGAGAGTCTGTAAGTGTCCTAAGGGACTGAGATGAGGGACACACCCTCATCCTTTGTACTTCAATGTTTTTGGTGTAATATACTTTACCGGGGTGAATTAACCCTTCTACCCCAAAAAAAATTGTACCTTACTTTATGGGAGCCGTTTTCCATAAACACTTGCTCACTTGATGAGAGCAATTGCCCTTTACATGATGATAGCCGTTGTCCCTAATGCCTGCACACTTGATAAGAGCAATTGTCACTTACATGATGAGATCCGTTGTCCCTAAAGGCTAACTTTATGAGGGCAATTTGTACCTTACATGATAAGAGGCGTTGTCCCTAAAGGCTCACTTGTTGAGAGCAATTGTACCTTACTTTATGGGAGCCCTTGTCCCTAAACGCTTGCTCACCTTATGAGAGCCATTTCCATTTACATGATGATAGCCGTTGTACCTAATGCTTGCACAATTGATAAGAGCAATTGTCACTTACATGATGAGACCCGTTGTCCCTAAAGGCTAACTTTATGAGGGCAATTTTTCCCTTACATGATAAGAGCCATTGTCCCTAAAGGCTTACTTGTTGAGAGTAATTGTACCTTACTTTATGGGAGACGTTGTCCCTAAAAGCTTGCTCACTTGATGAGAGCAATTACCCTTTACATGATGATAGCCGTTGTCCCTAATGCTTGCATAATTGATAAGTGCAATTGTCACTTACATGATGAGATCCGTTTATCCTTAAAGGCTAACTTTATGAGGGCAATTTGTTCCTTGCATGATTAGAGCCGTTGTCCCTAAAGGCTCAGTTGTTGAGAGCAATTGTACCTTACTTACTGGGAGCCGTTATCCCTCAATGCTTGCTTACCTTATGAGAGCCATTTCCCTTTGCATGATCATAGCCGTTTTCCCTAATGCTTTTTGAGTAAAGGGGAGTAATCCTGCACCCTGGTAAAATATATTAACCAAAAAAAATTGAAGTACAACGGATGAGAGTGAATCTCTCATCACAGTTCCTTAGGACACTTTCACGCAACCACTATATAAGAATGACATGCCATTCTTATAACTTACTTAATAAACTTACAACCTATAATGACTATGCAAATGGATCTAAAAATGAAAACAAGATAGCACCAAAGCAATAGTCATCACAGAACTTCCAACATATCTTCATTGTCCCACAAACATGCCTCAAAGAACACGACTGTGATACACAAAGAGATGAACTTAACCATAGTGAGATACTCAATTCTTCAAAATAATCAGCATATCTTAGCACTTGAGCGCACCACCAACTTCCAGAATACAAATCCATGAACTTATCAAGGAGATTAGCAAAACATTCCCACCACCAAGTCTGAACGTGTAAAAACCATCATTATGAGCCAAACTTGTGAGTTCCAAGGACACGAACATAGGGTTTACAACCCTAACTTCCAATCACGATCAGCAGCATCACCCAAACAAGTAGCACATGAATTGATACACAAAATAAACATTAACAGCACCCATACAAAGTGTCATGCGCTCAACAGGTGGAAAACAAGCAAAAACATTATGACTTGATTCAAACACCATCGTATACAAGTAGCAGCAATGAAAGCATCACATCCAAGACGAAAGCGTTAAAGCAACCATGTAATCAGACCATAATGTAACACTAATAGGGTGTACAAAACCCTAACTTCCAGCAGTAAAAACGCAGACCTGTACAATAGCAACAGCACCCTATATATTCAGAAAAGTCGCCCAAACACCAGGTCCTAATAAGCATACCAACAGCATGTCATCATCAAGTAACCAATAACATCAGAACTGATGATACAAACACATCCAGGGATAATTCAAACCCTAACTTGCAACTGATCAGACCCCATAACCGACCAAGGGCTAGGACAGCTTAGATCCAATAAAACCAAATCTAGGGTTACAAAACCCTAACTTACATAATAAATATCCCAATCGATATGCAGAAGGATGCTCATAAACATTGCAGCAGCAATTGAACCCCACCATCCTGATCGATCAATAACAATCGTGTCTCTCTCCTAACCCACGTACCAGATACAACAACGATCAATGGATCGACTTCCAAATAGGAAATGGACAAAACAGTCCAACAAGCATCACACTTCCAGCAACAAAGATATAAATATGAACGAGCAGCAACAACCCAAACCATCGATGGACAATCACAACAACTAATACGAAATCCTAAAAAGAGTCTCTTCCTTGAAAGCAAACTTAACCTTAAATAATATCAGGTTAAGAAATTCTTGATTACCCATAAAAACCCAAAGTCGAAACCCTAACAAAGTAATATCACAAAAAGCGATTTAGGTTTTCGGCCAAAACAAGCAGGAACACACGTTACATCAGATTCAAGTGTTACACACACGGAAAAGCTCTCTCTACCCTCAACCCTAGCCGCCGGCCATCATGCACCCTAAATCGAATTTTATCCCATTCCCCTTTGTTATTGACGTTGTATGGTGTTGGGGAGTGATCTCATATCATTCTTTCATATCTATTCGATTAATATATCAAAGATTTTGGGTTCAATTTTCATTTTTTAGGTTTTCTTTTTTGGCGGCTGTAAGTTTTTAAAAAACCCTAATTCGACCATCATTTTCTTGCTGATCCTTGCATAGTGATCAAAACTGAAAGGGTTTACACTTGTTTACCCCGGTTGGTTTACATTGCTGCGTAATATCTTTAAGATCTGATTTTGGGGTTAGGTTTTGTAGCTTATTTAGGGTTTGTTTTCTATTGGGTCTCATTCATCATCAATTTTCTGGATTGTTTGTTGTTGTAGGTGCTATTTGTTGTGGTTGTGTGTCGCTAGGTTATCTTATTGGTTGTTTCGGGTTGGTTATTTAGGATGACGAATGATTTGGGAGAGGAGCCACTTAGTGAGCTGTTGAGTTCTTTAGCCAATAAGGTTAAGAACATTGATGGTCATATGATCAGGTCTAGCAAAACTCGTGTAGAGGCGAAGTGCAAGGTGCAATTTGATGAGGGTGATATTAACGCTAATGTTGATGATAATGGTGCAGCAAAATCAGATCGGGATGGGGGTTTTGTTGTTGGTGATGCGGCTGCTCAAAATAATCCTTTGGTGACTGAACAACACGTAACCAAAGGGCCTGATTCCAGTTCGTTTGCACATGTTTTGAAGCCTGAAGTGTCCAAACAAAAGGTGATTGTGAGCACTATGGAATCAGATATTACATGTGAGGGGGCTGATGTTGCTATTCCACGTGCTACCATGGAGAAAGTTAGTAATAAATTCAAGAATACTTTTTACGGGTATTTTATTGGTAAGAGTTTGGCCTTTCCGGTGGTTGATTACTATGTACGTAGTGTGTGGTCGAAATATGGTTTAACCAAGGTTATGCGAAACGCAAAAGGATTTTTCTTTTTTCAGTTTGAAACAAAAAAGGGCATGGAAGATGTGTTGGAATCTGGTCCGTGGACTATACGTAATGTTCCGATTCTTCTTAAGGAATGCACACTGAATACGAGTTTGCTAAAGGAAGATTTGACTAAAATACCGGTGTAGATTAAACTCCATGATGTTCCTATTGCGGCCTATTCAGCAGAGGGTTAAGTCTTATTGCTACACAGCTTGGTGTTCCTAAGATGCTTGATTCTTTGACTAACAAGATGTGTGAAGAGGCATGGGGTCATTGCAGTTTTGTGCGGGTGTTGGTCGAGGTTAGTTCTGAAAATGAATTGAAAGATAGCCTTATTGTTGCTCTTCCTTTGATGGATGGTGAGGGGTTCTCTAAAGAGAATATTCGAGTTGAGTATGAGTGGAAACCTCCAAGGTGTCATTTGTGTAAGATTTTTGGTCATGGTATTGATCAATGCCCCAAGAGGCCTAATGAGGTTGTTTCAACCCATCTATATCAGGGTTTGAGGAAGTTAAGCAGAAGAAAGGGAATGGGAAACAACCTGAAAAGGCTCGTAACATTGATGGTATTCGTTTAAACAAACCAAAACCCAGTTACTACTACCGTCTAATGAAGAAGCAGGGTAATTCTAATCATGTTGCATCTACTTCAAAGAACGTGAGTCAGAAGTAGGTTACACATGATAATAATACAGCAACACCGAACCCATTTGATTCTCTTGCTTTTGATCCCGAGGAGAATGAAGTACCTTCGAATCTTCCAACACAAGTTGAATTAAGTACCGATGAGGTGGAGGAGGAACCATATAATACTTCTGCATATTTGGCGAATTCTTCTAAATCTTTGGGAGACTTCAAGGTGCAACGTCGCAAAAAGAAATAATTTATTGTTCGTGGTTATGGCATGTCATGATCACTTTCTTATTGTTTCTTTTGTTAGCTGTTTGTTTAGCTTGTTAGCTTTGTTTTGATGCACATGTGGTGCAGTTGTTTTTTAGCCCTGATTGGGCCCAGGTGGGGGATTTCACCCTCATCCATTGTACTTCAACGTTTTGAGGTGTAATATATTTTACCCGGCGTAATGCCTTTTACCCCAAAAAAAAAGCAGGAACACACGATACCTTATAAAAATAAAACAATCCTAAAAACGATTTTAGAATTGAATTAGGCAGAAAAATTAAGGAGGTAGAAGTTTTTTGGGTAAAGGGCATTCCACCCGGTAAATTATATTACACCAAAAAATCGTTTAAGTACAATGGAATGTGGCTGAAGTACCATATTAACCTCAAGCAACGCTTGAACATCCAACTAAAACGCTTGTGACAGGTCACTAAGCGTTAAAACTATAAATACATACAATAACCAAAACCCCTACCGGAAATAACCACCTAATAACACAAGAATGACCACACATATCAGCCCATCTCTTTGAAGGAGATTGATGAACCAGATGAGCCTGCCTCCTTAAAAACCCTTTCCAAGTAAAAACCCAGTGGGAAAACCTTGGAGTAGGGAAAAAGAGTACAGCACTCACCCGAATCTCCAACGAACTTCAACTACCGCCAAAAGCATCAACCAGGGACATAAGACCAGCCTCACGCTCCCAGAACAAGAAATCAGCATCAAGAATAGAACTCGCCATTAAGAATGCATAAGAGACATAGGCAACCGCCAAACACGCAATAGGTCAAGAACATTCGCCCTCCGTTTGAATCTACATGTAAGAAGGTTCAAACGCACCATAGATTTAATCACATCAATCAGTTGACTTTCAGACCGATGTTGTTGCTTGAAGATACTGTTGTTTCTTTCTTGCCAAATAAAATAAGAAGTCGCCACAAACAAAAGCTTCAAAACAACGCTTCTCATAGACCGAGATGCAGAGATAGGAGTCAAGTGATGCACCACATCCTCTAAGGAATAAGGAATATCCGTAAGACCAGCAAACACCTTCAGCGAGTCCCAAACCTGAAAAGAAAACAAACACTCAAAGAAAAGGTGAACATGAGAATCCGGTTGAGTTTTGCACAAAGGACACACAAGGGCGTCCGTAGTGGGATCATATGAGCGTGGCATATCCTGAGTACAAAGCCTCCTTCTCATAACCAGCCACAAATGAAAAGCATGCCTCGGAATATGGTGCGTGAACCAAACAAGATGAAACCAATCAACAACCTGTCGACGCGGCCGAATACACTCCAAAACTGAAGAAATAGAGAAAGACTTGACATGAACATCCCCCGTCTTCCAAACTAACAGATCATCCACATTATCATTTAAATTGGGAACCGAAATAGATGTAAGCATAGGATACCGAGTTCCCCACATATTCGGCCAAGCCTAAGAATCCTCCAAAATAATGTCCCGAACCAAAGAGTTAGAAGAAAAACCAGGCCGGTGAATGTCTCTCGAGGACACAATAAGAGAAAGAGGACCAACCGAACACCACTTATCAAACCAAGCTGAAGCCTTCAAACCATTACCAATATTATACCAAAAAAATTGGCTAACAAGAGGCCTAATCTGAAGGATCTTCCGCCAATTCCAAGACAGATTACCACGACTTGGAACATCCCAAAAGTTACGACCACGCAACCTATATGTATGAATCCATTTCACCCACAAAGAATCCATAGAATTGAACAAACACCAAATATGAGCAGTAATGATAGCCGTATTAAATGATTCAAGTCTACGAATCCCAAGCCCACCCTCATGTTTAGGCAAGCACACAACCTCCCAAGCAAATTTAGAATTACCTTGCCGACCATTACCAGAACTCCAAAGGAAACCCCGCATAAGCTGCTCAAGATCAGACACAATACGAGCAGGGAGAACAAAAACCGAGGCCCAATAAATGAGCATAGAAGACAGAACTGACTGAATAAGCTGAAGCCGACCAGCAAAAGAGAGGGATTTATTCCTCCAATCATTGATGCGATTAGACAGCTTCTCCACCAATTCCTTACAATCTCTAAAGATCAATCTAGTAGTAACCAAAGGCACCCCAAGATACTTCACAGGCAAGATCCCCTCAAAAAATGGAAGAATCTGTAAAATAGCAAGCTTAACATGATTGAGAACATTACAGAAATAAGCAGTACTCTTGGGTAAACTAGGAGAACAAAGATTAATAATGTTAAGTTGAGAGCATTTGTGATGGAAAGTGAACATCTCAGAATCCCGAACGCGACGCCTCAAAATAAGGGTAAGCACCTCCATAACAAGCGTAAAAAGATAAGGCGATAACGGATCCCCTTGCCTTAAACCACGCTTACCCTTAAAATAACCATGCAAAATGCCATTCACACTAATTGAAAATGAAGTGGTAGAAACGCACTCCATAATCCAGTGAACCATACACGAATGAAAACCAAACCGAACCAAAATACACCTAAAAAATTGCCAATACACCGTGTCGTACGCCTTCTGAATATCCACCTTAAAAGCACACCTAGAAGGACCACGATTGAGGTGATAATTATGCATAAGCTCCTAAGTAAGCAGGATGTTATCGGCAATCCGTCTACCAGGAACAAACGCAGACTGATTCGGACTAACCAAAGTGCTAAGGCTCTCCTTAATCCGGTTGGCAATAATCTTACTAATACACTTGAAGATCACATTGCAACATGAAATAGGCCTAAAATTAGTTATCCGAGTGGGAGAATTGATCTTAGGCAAAAGGGCTACGGTAGTATGATTACTCTCTTTCAACAACTTATCCTTAACAAAAAATTCCTGAACCGCCTTATTAACATCATCCGAAATAATATACCAAGCACCCTTAAAAAACGCAACCGAATAACCATCAGGACCCGGCGCCTTATCATCTCCCATAGAAAATATAGCAACTTTGACCTCACGAGATGTTAAACCCGAAATATTTTGAACCATAATTTTCACCATTTTGTGCCTAGCCATTTTTGTTGTGCACTTCACCTAGGCTATGGACAATCTTCCCATTATATTAAAAGATTGCATGCTATTAAAACGATATCACAAGAAATATGGCATACCAAATATACCACACGCTTTACCCTACATAGTATATGCCGTGTATTATTTCCCTCGCCATTCTCCCTTTACTCGATCCCAAGCCAGAAAACACACACCATTCGTCCTTTGTTTCGCTACCGAGAAGGAAGAAAAGAAGAAGAAGAAGGGTTCGCGGTACGAATCGTTGGAGTTTTGTTGGTGTCTACTCGAGCTCTAAGTTCTTGTTCCATTCGGTTCTGTTTTAGGTCGACTCACAGGTCCATTTTCTTTCTTTTTGTCCTCTTTCAGTCGACATGACATATGGTTAAACAAGACTTATAAACATGCTATGAAACTATAAGAATCATGCTCATATATATGTTGTTTTCTCGTGAATAAAAACTGCATGAAATCATAACATGTTCACATAAAATAACGACTTCTTTGACTAGTAATTCGACGTATAAAACTTGTGTTCGTTGCTGCCTTGTTACGATTGTTTGGTTACCTTTGGCTTCGACTTTAACGACTCTAAACATGTAGACAAATCGAAAAATACATGAACATGTTGGCTCGCATAGTTTTGGGTTTTCGAATTGGATTAAAAACGATAAGGGTTAACGCATGGTTGTTACAAGTCGAATAACGGGTCTGATTATTGATTTTCTTACGAGGTTTATGATGATGAAAACATGTTCGTAATAATAAGATAAAGAGAATGCATGCTTGGGTTTTGTTGATTCAAATTGATAAAAATATAAAAGGGTGTTGCAACTGGTTTTAAACCTGAATAACTATATGGAGCATGCATGTTTGTAAAAGTAAATAAAGGTGATGTGTATATATGTGTAGGTCATTTAGAGTGTGTTTCATTTTGGTTGGATTAAACATGCATGCACGCATGTGGGTTCGGGTGTTTCCAATTCGATTTTAAAAGATAAAAGGGGTTCGACTTAATTATATTTCGGCAAGAGTTTTGATAATTGTTTTTGAATAAAGTGTTATGAGGATAAACATGTTTCTAAACGTGATAGTGATATTTTGGGTCGTTGCGGTCTAAATTAATGATGAGAATACGTTTATATACATTATAAAACGACGAGGTCTAAAATTATTATTTTGATATAAAATTCTAGTAAAATTATTATTTTGATATAAAATTCTAGTATAAACCTTAGAATCATTTTATTTGACATTTTTGATAATTTATATTTTGACCCTAAACTCTACTAAATTGTTGTACTTAACCCTAACTTACTATGTTGGTCATTTTAAGCCTTATATATTATTTAATCGTCAATAATGACCTTAAGGTATTAAAGTACTAATTCGGGAAGGTTACTAAATATGAGAACTTACTATATTTGGCAAGTTACTTAAAATAGAAAGTTACTTAAAATGGAAAGTATACTAAAATAGTAACCTGATTCTATGAACATAAAATAATACTTGATTATCATATACGTGTAGATCCGGTGAAGCGGAAGTAGTTGTCATCTCTTTGTGATCATCGTTGATTTTTGATTTGCTTTCGTTAAGGTACAAATATTCTATCCTTCTTCAGTAAGGGTGCTTTCGCTCTCATGACTTTTGATCTTGATCTTTGATTTGTTAGCTTGATATGATTTCCTAAGCCATTGCTATGTTCCCTTATATTTGATTCATTCATTTGATATGCTTCGTTGATATGATACGATTCGTTTTGCTATGCTTCGTTGATATGTTTCTTGGTTATATTTTGTTTGATGTGGTCCTTTATTAGGATCCTTTGATGTGGTCCTTGGTAGGATCCTTTGATATGCTATAGTGTGATTCGTTTCGTTCTTATGCCCGAGTTTACTAACTACACATGGAGGTACCATGGGCGTGTCATCGAGGCACCGATGGCATGACACTTTCTGTGGAGGTGTGATTGATCCACGGCGTCCCCATTTTGTAGGATATGATATGATATGTGATCACTTGGCCATTTAATGTATGTGTAGCCTTGTCATGTGAGCAGGATGCATGTATGATTTTTGTTTTGCAGGGGGCGTATGGATGCATCCTAGGCTTTGTTTCGTTTCGTTTCGTAGCGTGATGGTTGTACGTGTTCTGTACCCATACACCTTCAGGAGTGTTCGCGACTCCATGTGGTACCGAGAGTTGTCTCTCCATATCCTTTGATATGTGGTACCAAGAGGTCTTTCCTCTCCGTATCCTTTGATATGTGATTATGTGATTTCGAGATCTATCAAGTACCTCGGTAGGTCGGCTCGTGGCTTTCTTATGATTCGTTTGTCTATTCAAGTACCTTGTTTAGACGCTTCTTTGCTGATACGTGCTCATTATCTTTCTCTTATGATTTATGCTTATGTGATATATCTTTGGTATTTCGTTTCCTTATGACTTGTGATACACTATGCCATCTTTGATCTTTCTCATTTTCATTTGCTTATTACGTTGTTTTGCATTTATATCTGTTCACTGAGCTTTTTATGCTCAGCCGCGTTTTATTTTCCATGCGGCAGGTAATAAGCGGGATTCTGGGCTCGAGTGATACCAGACCTTTGTCCTGCAAATATATTCTTGTACTAAGTATCACAATTCCTAGAAATATGGTTACTGTATCCTATAATTCATATAATATCGGGGGTATAAACATGTATAATACGAGACTCATAAATAAGACTATTGTGTGTCTCTCAATGTATGAGAAATATATAAGACTATTATGTATCTCTCAATGTCTGAGAAATAGATAAGACTATTGTGTGTCTCTCAATGTATGAGATATATCTAAGTCAATTGTATATCTCACGATGCCTGAGATATATGAATAAACAAGTTGTGCATCTCACAATGTCTAAGATATGTGAATCTCACAATGTCTAAGATATGTGAACAAACAAGTTGTGTATCTCACAATGTCTGAGATATATGAATAAGCAAGTTGGGTATCTCACGATGTCTTTAGATATATCTAAGTCAATTGTGTATCTCACGATGTCTGAGATATAAGTATGATCATTGTATCAGTTACAATGTCTTGGGAAAATTTCGTAGATCACAATAAAATGTGTATGATCAGAGGAACTCTAGTTGTGTCGTAATGCCTTCAAGTAGACATACCCAATCATATTTAGTCAATCATTCATATAAACAGTCTATATAAATAGTACAGTATTGTGTTAGGGAGTAGGCATGGCGCACGGAATGTAGAAGACCCGCAAAGAGTAATAAAAGTTGAACGTGTTGTAGTTATAGTCTAGGTTCATATGCAACCTAGTTCTCTATAACTCATGCTCTGATACCAATCTGTAACACCCCCAAAATTATCGCAGCGGAAGATTGTGTCACTGGGTATTACTTCATGGTTCACAACACAAGTTACAGAAAATGACTCTAAGTGAGATGTTTTAAAATGAATTATCATTCGATTAAAATATCAGAGTTTACAAAGAGGTCCCACCAGTTTACAAAATGTACAACATGAAAGATGTAAAGTTTTTCGAATGATAATATATGCATCGTCTTCAAAATGTATTCCGTGCGCCTTCACATGCCAGCTAATTTCTTTCGTACCTGAGATAAACATGCTAAAAAGTCAACACAAAGGTTGAGTGAATTCATAGGTTTGTAAAAGAGTAGTGGACAATGAAGTTCATAGTATAATTGCAATGTGCACAATCATCATCCTGATAGTTATTATTTCTCTAAGCTCATGGCACGCACGACTGACTGTATATATATATATATATATANATATATATATATATATATATATATATATATATATATATATATATATATATATATATATATATATATATATATATATATATATATATATATATATATACGTGTAGGTACTATGCCAAATACCTAGAAATTCAAATATAGTGCGTTTGTGATATCCGCTGTATGATTAACACAAACGGGATTGTCAATCCCGATAGGCCTATCCACAATATTTGCGCTCACTCGCGACAACATGTGATTAGTGGCCATGATATGGGGACTTTTGGCATAAACAACTTAGACATGCATGCAATAATACAATCAGGGCAAGCATTCAGTTTACAAGTAATTGTCCATAATAAAAACAGTTGCATGTATCTCCCCCAAAGAGTTTATGAAACAATTAAACAAAAGTTGGGGCTATGAACTCACCGTAGTGATAAGCAATGGATTATAACGACATATAGTGTATTGTGAAGTCACGAGCTTTATCGACAACCTAAGAAAATATAGTTGTCGTGTCTTAGGATGATAATGAGAAAGTACAAAATAACTTTTATAAAAGTATTTATATACTTCTGACATTGTACATATTTTTGTAAGTTTACAAAAATATGAGAGTTGAGTTTTCATCAAAAATATTAACAAGCCCTATTGATAAGTCATCCTAGGGTCGAGTTTATTTCATATCTTATTAATTCCACCATTCTGTAAATATTATGTTTAAGACCTATTTTCCAAATAGTGGGTCTTCCACTTTGGTTTTTATATATACATGGTCAAATGGTTCCAATTAATATTTTTTGTCAAATTCGGTTTTTATAGACATTTTCATTTCGTCTAAACGACTAGGTTATTTAAAAACCATAAATCAATAAAGTATATACATATATTTATATTCAATTTAACTTGCATCAATAGTCTATTTACAAGTATATACTTATATTTCTTTACAGAAAGTTTTCAGCCAACTGTAGTCCCACGAAAATGTCGATAAGTAGGGTTCTATAACTCCAATTGATGTGAGGTTTGCGGCTACGTTTAAGTTTATGTGCTGGCTACATTTTATAAAACTGGGCCAACTACCAGAATTGAATAGAACTATAAGCTTTTTCCACTTGAATTCTATTAGGCAGTTTTTGACATGTTTCGCCATTTTAGCTCTCATTTACTCATTGGGATGAGATATGAGGTGCGCCACCCGGCGAAATAACCACAAGGCATAGCTCTACAGGCTTATCTTATTTCCTTAATCTCAAAGTTTACTGAGATGATCAGTCTAATCAATATCTGGGGCTGTTCTAAATTTCAGATTCATATAACATACCTAGGGCTTGTTATAGCTTATTGATATGTGCTTATTCACATATCTTTTATTCACCATTATTAGACTATTATAGACCAAAAACTAACGTTCAAAGCCAAAGATATAGTGTTTTTGTGTTTATGACTGTGCAGGTAATGATATTGCAAAAACATCATGAAAAGCAACCTAAAAGCCCAAAACGAGCTCGAGATTTGGAAAAGAGTCAAGAAGCCAAGTCAAAGATGAAATTTACTCAAGTAAAGCCCATGATGATGTTTTCATTACTTAAAGGCTCGTGAATATGAAAGAGATACTTAATCGAAGATTAAAGATGATTATCATGTATAAGCTTCCCAAACTCGAGCAAGTGGTCACTTTTATATCATTGAAGACTTTTTGAAGACTCGTTAACATATTCCTCAAGATTACAAGAACTAAAGTTTACTTTTTAGAAGTCGTTTAGTAGTGTAATGAAAGTTTATGTGTTACTTTCATGAACAAATAGAGTTAAGGGGGCTAGATGTAAAAGGAATCCACCATGGAAACCTTAAATACCCACCCCTAGTCTTCATTTGAGAGAGTCTAGTTTTTAGTTTTTGGTTAAGTTCTTCGCTTATTTTCCAAGTTGTAGTGTAATGTTTTCTTAATGCAAGCTTTTAACTTTATGTCTTAATCTTCTTATTTTGCTTATTTCCTAGCTTATTTCAATCTTTCTTTTATTGCTTTTCATCTTATTCAAGCTTCTTTACTTCTATTTTGATCACAATTAGCTCATATAAGTCTTGCACCACCTTTGCATGAAAAGAAATTTTCGTGCCTAATGAATATGACTTGAGCTTATTTGGGATTTGCTAGCTTGTAAAAGCTTATATTACGTTTTACTTTAGCTTATTTAAGGATTTACAAATAGTTGTTTTGGTTTTTCAAACTTTCTTTTGTGTTTAAATAAGCTTTTTAGTTACAAGCCCTAGAAATATGTTTAGCTTATTTTGAATTCGTTGAGCTTCTTTAGCTTATTTTGGTTGTTTGTTTTGCTTAATATTGAGTCCAAATAAGTTTCGTATAAGTCTCCATAAAGTTTTTACGTAAAAATATTTCATTTTCCTTTAAAACTCATAATAGCGAGTATTAGACTTAGGGTTTAGAGAGTATGGGGTTTTCTAAAATATCTAGAGAGTATGAGTTTAAGTCTAGCGAGTATGAATTAGGGTCTAGCGAGTATGGTTTTTAAATCCAGCGAGTTTGCTGTTTTGGGCTAGCGAGTTTCATTACTTGGCTAGCGAGTATCAATTTGAGCTCTAGCGAGTTTGGTTTCCTTTTAATTTTAGCGAGTATGGTCCTAGGTAGCGAGTATCATTTTTAGCGAGTATGGTGTCTTAGATAGCGAGTATGGTTTCTATATTCTAGCGAGTTTGGTTATAAACTATAGCGAGTATCACTTTTCTTTACCTAGCGAGTTTGTTTTCTAAAATAGACAGCGAGTTTGTTTTTTTTATTGGTTAGCGAGTTTGAGTTTTTTTTCACTTTAGTTTTCGAGTCTAAGTCTTTTAGTGTCGTGTCTTCTTTTATTTTTAGAGTCGAGCTAGGCTCAGTTACACTCCATCGTTTATCGAGTGGAGTTTACTTAACTTCATTTCCTACCGTTACTCTGTCAAATTTTCTTTAAATCTTCTTAACTTAGCTTATTTTCTTTTCACTAGTTTTAATTTCTTTTAAACAGTTACTTTACTTTTCTTTTAGTTAATTAAATCTAAAATACAAAAACATTTTCTTAGTTTCTTTCTTTCTTAAGTTTAATCTTTTATTTCTTTTACACTTTACTTGTTTACATGTTTTCCATTCTAGTTAAACTTATTTCTTTTCTTATCGTTCTTTACTTCATTAAAACTTTATGCAAAACTTTCGTAGTGTAACTAAAACCAAATCACATCTTTTAAACCCATTCACTTCACATAACTCACGACTCGAGTGACAAGATCAATTTCAACCCTCGTTGGGACAACGATCCTCGTGGTAAAAGCCTCACCGCTCATTCTGCCTCGATCACTTTTTGGCGCCGCTGCCGGGGAGCGGTTGATAAGATTAAGTCGTTCGTCGTTCGAGACTTGTGTTTTGAAGAACCTTCTTTTAGAAGTTAACACTTTTCTTAAACATAAAAACAATTAAAAATTATAAAACCTATAAAAGCCAAAAATATTTTCCCTTTTCTTTTATAAACTTATAAAAACCAAAAAGATTTTCCTTTCTACTTTATTTTTCACTTTGTTTTTGTTTTGATTTGTATGATCACTCGTTCTAAGTCTAACTTGAACGAGTCTTCTTCTTCTTCTTCTACAGTGCCTTCTAACCGCAGTCGTCGTAGACGAAAGCAAAGGAACGTACCCGAGTTACGTGATCCTCAAGATTTCATCATCGAGATGAATAACAACAACAACAACAACGGTGCACAAGACAATGGTGAACACCCGCCGGTGGGTGGTAACCAACCTATTCATGATTTACGTCCAATGGAGGAGCAACTTCAATCGCCTTTCCAAGCTGTGCGAAGAGCCATTGTTATTCCCGATATTCAAGCAAACATTTTGAAATCAATCATGGATTACTCAATCTCATTTCGGGTATATCCTTTCATGGTTTTGATCACGAAGACCCTCATGTTCACATTCGGAACATAACCGACATTGCTGAAACAATTAAGATCAACCAAGTTCCTTATAATGTTGTCAAAATGAAACTGTTTCCCTTTTCTCTCAAAGGAGCTGCTCGTACTTGGCTAGATGTAACACCCCCAAAATCGGGTCCAGCGGAAGCATACATGTCACTGGGGTGCTACTCAATTGGTATCTAAACACAAAGTATAAAGACCAGTTTATACGTCAATTGTTTCAAAAAGATTTCATAAATCAGAGTATTTTATTTACAACATTCAGAAATAGTGCGGAAGTAAGGCCCATAAGATATCTGATTTGGTCCCCAAATATTATCAGAGTCTTCTATGACCATGCCATGCCGTTTGCCAAGCGCCTCCAAGAGTAAGTTATCACCTTAAGAACCTGAAATACATGCTAAAAAATGTCAACACAATGNTAAACACAAAGTATAAAGACCAGTTTGTACATCAATTGTTTCAAAAAGTTTTCATAAATCAAAGTATTTTATTTACAACATCCAAAAATAGTGCGGAAGTAGGCCCATAAAAAAATAAGTAGAGTGGTCTCAATGATTATCAGAGTCATCTATGATCATGCCATGCCATTTGCCAAGCGCCTCCAAGAGTAAGTTATCACCTTAAGAACCTGAAATACATGCTAAAAAGTGTCAACACAAAGGTTGGTGAGTTCATAGAGTTTATATAAAACAATCAAAGTGATTCGAGTTTGTGAGATAATGAAGTAAATAGTGGGTTACGTTGTCATAAACCCATAGTTTGTTTGTTGTTTGCCCTAACCGGGTCAATAGTTGAGTGAATCAATAGTGTTTGCATAAAATCAGCTGAACAAAAGTTTCAAGTTTAGTAAACATCGGGCTACGTTGTTATACGCCCATAAATTTAGTAGTTGCAGTACTGTATCATGACTACAGTACCGCCTTATTGCTTTAAGTCTCATGAACGCAACCCTTAACATGTGTGACATCATAAAAATGATGTAAGTAACAGACATCATAGAAATGATGTAAGTAATAGTGCCCTCGTGTAGGAGTTTGCCAACATCCTATTGTTCTTCAAATAAAGTGCATTTGGCTACCTATCCGGCTAGCACAAATGAGGCGTCAACTGCCAATAGATCTATTCACTATATTCGCGTTCACTCGCAAGTGACTAAGGTTCATGATATGAGGGACTTTCAATGGCAAAAGTGTGTCTTAGGCAATAATAATCATGGTAGCATACAGAAAAATACTTGTGTTCATGTTCGTAGCATGTAATATGTTTCAATAAACTAATAGAGTATTTCATAAATCGAGTAAAGTGTTTAAGATAAACTAGTAAAAGATGTAAGTAAAACGAGCATGTATCTCCCCCAAAGAGTTCAAAATTGATAAAAGAGGGGCTATGACTCACCTTAGGAATAGGCTGAATAGAATGAAGTACCCAGTAATGGACAGTGTGCAGCACCGACACGCGTCCTAAATTAGTGTGGCAAGTTTAGTTTACAGCTTCAGGCTTAAGACTTGATGAAGTTCAAATAAGTTTAAATGTTCTCAAGTGGTCGTGTTTAATATTGCTTGTGTGGCAGAGTTTTCGTTTAAATCATTTAAAAGTGTTTGTAAGTATTGGCTCTTGGACAAAGTGGACAAGTATATATATATATATTTAATTATTTTAAAAGTATATATACATATTATATATATAATATGTAAAAATGTAAAAAGGTTTTAAAGTAAAAATATTATATTCAAGTTTTATCCCTTTACTTTGCGAAAGTTACAATTTATACTCTTGGGTTAAAAATATTTACATTTTTAGTCCAAAACATTTCTTTTACACTTTATACTTTAAGTTTTGATTATTTACAGTTTCTACCCTTAAGTTTATTTAAAATATCATAGTTTCATTAAAATCTGAAAGTTTTCACAGTTTTACACTTTTGGTCCCTTAACGAAAATATTTTGCAAATTAGGTCCAAAATCTAGTTTTCGAAAAATAACTTTTATTTTCACAAAAGTTATCATATTTAATCTTATAAAAGTTTATAAAAATCAGTTTTGTGTTTTTTTNCAACTGCCAATAGATCTATTCACTATATTCGCGTTCACTCGCAAGTGACTAAGGTTCATGATATGAGGGACTTTCAGTGGCAAAAGTGTGTCTTAGGCAATAATAATCATG
Organism: Artemisia annua; assembly: GCA_014162995.1. Taxonomy (NCBI): domain Eukaryota; kingdom Viridiplantae; phylum Streptophyta; class Magnoliopsida; order Asterales; family Asteraceae; genus Artemisia; species Artemisia annua. The sequence continues at coordinate 62,319 of LBNU01033241.1, forward strand.
GTAGCATACAGAAAAATACTTGTGTTCATGTTCGTAGCATGTAATATGTTTCAATAAACAAATAGAGTGTATCATCAATTTAGTAAAGTGTTTAAGATAAACGAGTAAAAGATGTAAGTAAAACGAGCATGTATCTCCCCCAAAGAGTTCAAAATAGATAAAAGAGGGGCTATGACTCACCTTAGAAATAAGCTGTCTGAAATGATACGTCGAGTAGCAATAGTGTGTGGCACCGACACGCGACCTAAGTTATTATCGCAAGTCTTAGTTTATAGTTTTGTGTACTCACGACTCAAAGTGATGTTTAACTAAGTTTAAATGTTCTCAAAGTGGTTGTGTTTAATATTGCTTATGTAGCAGAGTTTATGTTTAAATCATTTCAAAATGTTTGTAAGTATTGGCTCTTGGACGAAGTGAATAAGTAGATTTATATACAATAGTATTCAAGACTGATAAGTTTCTAGTTCGAGAATAACCGAAAGACTTAATACGAAAAGAGTTCACCATAAAGTATTTGTGAAAGATTAAGTTGTCGGTCCAATAATAATAAATACTATAATTTAAGTATTTAAATTAACAATATTTCGTGATATGATATATATAAATATCAATGTATTTATATTTATCTAGAGTTAGTGGACGATAAGTTTGGAAAATATTCATAATGTATTGGCTATAAATAATATTATATTTTCTAGTTTTCGTAGGTTCATGTAAATAAATTAAACATAGAAATTTAACAAAAATCGGGCATGGCCGGTCCGTAAATATTAGTCTCCCTTTATAAATCAATTGCCACAAAAGTACCCCTTGTCAATATATAGTTATAATTATAGATTAACTAACTAAAACCTTATTAGTGAAATTTGTTGAAAGAATATCGATTAGTTATAATAGTTCAAGGATCAAAGGTGTAAAAAGAAATAAAAACAAAAGTGACAGCAGCAGGATTCGAACACCAAACCTCTCATTTGATAACAAGCGACACAACCAGCTGAGCTAGGGGTGTTTCTTGGTTTTAGTATGCGTTTAAGTAAAATTAAGAGAGGTTGTGTCAGTTTTCTATTTGTTGAAAATTTATACTCAGTATGTATTGAATTGTGGGTTTAGCTCGGATCCGGTAAGGCAAATAAGCTTCAAGCTCGCAAAGGAGTTTTATAACTTTGAAAAAAAAATAAGCTACTTAGCCACGAATAAGCGTTATAAGTCGAATGAGCATTTGTCCGTGAGAGCCAATACTTAAGTTTAACATTTCGATTACACTTTCTTGGTCGTTTCAGGTTCGAAGAAAACTTAATAAGTTTGACATGAAATGTATGGGTGTCGACAAGAATGGGTTTTAACCAGGTTACCGATTACCACACAAGTTCTTTTAAACACAACCAAGCTTATTATTCTTGCATGAAAGTTGAATGTATAAGTGTATGTAATGTTCGACTGTTATAGCAACATTTTTAGTTTGTTAAGTCATTATACCACACAAGGCTCTCATGATACAATGAGTTGTTTGAGTCCAAGTTTATACGCGACTTGGTAAATCAAAAATAAGTTTTGGAAGCTTAAAGTGCTACGTGCAACATGAAAGATTTAAAGAAGCTTCATAACGAACTATACTACGTATTGAAATTGGTTTGAAAAGACTTACAACACCAAGAGTGGTGGTGGCGAGATACGAAGGTGGGTGTGAGCGAGAATGACGAGTATACGAACTCTAGCCTCCAAAGCTTAATCGCGCAACGAACTAAACCCAAAAGATTTTCTCAAAACCTTGTAATGCAACTCACTGTTTTGTTTCCTTCCTCCTTGCTCACGGCAGTAGACCAAAGAATGAACAAGTGATGTATGTTTGAGTTTGAGTGAGCTTGAAAGTGTTGCGGGATTTTGTGGTCAAGTAGAGGAGGCTTATATAGCCAAGCCTAGGTATGGTTAAAGGTTTATTTTATTATCATTTGCATGAAATTCTTGCAATTCTGAGGAAAAGTGGCTTAGGAAATCTTCACATGCTTCTCTTTTAGCTAATTTTCGGGGCATGGGAGTGATGTCTACATCTTGTAGGAGAAAGAGGAACACAATGCACAATGGTTAAAGAAGTCAAATGGGTCAAAGTATGGTTTAGTGTTTTATTAATGTTTAGGGGAGTGGGTTAGGGTGGCGCAACTCAGATCAAAAGGAAAAAAAAAAGAAAGGTAAGGACTTGTGCATTAGTTTAATGACTAGGTAGAAAGGGTAGGGTGGCTACTGTGTTTGTCTAGACGCAACACAAGAAAAAGAAAAGAAAGCATGTGTTGTTGTTCCCTTGACTTGCCTAATGTCCTAAGGTTTATGTTCTTATATCCTAGTTATAAAAGTCCAAGTCAAAATTTGAAAGTATTAGTATGGTTTATCAAATTAATTAAACATGTAGCCTACTATTTCATTAGGGTGGTGGCACGCTTAAATACAATGAGTAGAGAGTGTATGAAGATTTATAAAATGTATTTTGTGTCAAGTTGAGTTTAAATGTGAGTCGCGCTGTCCCGGCTAGACACTATAATTAAAATGTATAAAATGCATTTTTTTAGAGCGTTTTCATATAAGTGGCATGAAAACATTTATATGTGAACTCGAACATAAGTTTATTTAAATGTCGTCATAACTAATTGAGTGTCGGTACACATTTGGGCTTGTTCGAAAAGAATTGTGTGCTATGTCGCATTGTTGGTTGACGATATCATTCGTTGTTGTGTCGAAAAAAAAAAATTAAACGTTAAAAAAATGGTTAATTAAACCTTTATAATAAACTACTTCTTGTTTAATAGTAATTAATGATTGGGTAAATTATGGGGTATTACAAGAATCAAGAAACGTCTGGATTCGTCTTATCTTTGGCATTGTCGACTTGCTCACATTGGCAAGGCTCGCATGGAAAAGCTGCAACATGATGGGCTTTTAGAAAAGATCAATGATGAATCATTTGATAAATGTGAATCTTGTATTGCTAGGAAAATGACAAAGAAACCCTTTAAAAATCGTATTGAAAGGGCTTCTGATCTACTTGGTCTAATTCACACAGATGTGTGTGGACCACTTAGACATGTGTCAAGGAGAGGAGCTAGCTACTTCTTAACATTCACGGATGATTTCAGCCGTTATGGTTATGTTTATTTACTTAAACATAAACATGAGGTATTTGAAATATTCAAAGTGTTTAAAGCAGAAGTAGAGTTGCAACTTGGAAAGAAGATTAAAGCTCTTCGATCCGATAGAGGTGGTGAATACCTGAGTCAAGAGTTCATAGATTATCTAGCTAAGGAAGGAATTGTCCAGCACCTTACTTCTCCGTATACTTCACAACAAAATGGTGTATCTGAGAGAAAAAATCATACATTGCAAGACATGATACGATCTATGTTTAATCTAACAACTCTTCCCTTCTCATTTTGGGATTATGCCTTAGAGACTGCTGTTCGCATTCTTAATATGGTTCCCACAAAGAAGGTGGATAAGACACCATATGAGTTATGGACTGGAAAAGCTCCTAACTTGTCTTATCTAAAGGTCTGGGGCTGCGAGGCGTATGTTAAACGTGACTCAGCAGATAAACTCCAACAAATATCTGTGAAGTGCATCTTCGTAGGATACCCAAAGGAAACGATGGGTTACTACTTTTACTACCCGCCAGAAAATAAAGTATTCGCTGCAAGGTATGGAGATTTCTTGGAAAAGGAACTCATATCTCAAGAATTAAGTGGGAGGGTATATGATCTGGAAGACGATCAGGATGATGCAACACCTTCTGAAAACACTAGCCAACTTCCTGAAGAGCCAGATAGTCTGGGTCCTCCACCTGAAGTTGAAGTGGTTCCCATTCGCAGGTCCACAAGACCTGTGAAAGCTCCCGAACGCCTATGTCTTAACGTAGAGTGTGAGGAGACTATACTAGGGGATCTTGATGAACCTACTAGTTATAGGGCTGCCATGAGTAGTCCTGAAAAGGGAAAATGGCAAGTTGCTATGAAAGGGGAAATGCAATCCATGCATGATAATGAAGTCTGGACTAAAGTAGACCTTCCTCCTGGTGCCAAGGTAGTTGGGAGTAAATGGCTCTACAAGAAAAAGACTGACATGGATGGCGTTGTACACACCTATAAAGCTCGTTTGGTAGCTCAAGGCTTTACCCAAACATATGGTGTTGACTACGAGGAGACTTTTTCTCCAGTAGCTGACATTAGAGCTATTCGGATTCTTATAGCTATAGCTGCATACTATGACTATGAGATTTGGCAAATGGATGTCAAAACTGCCTACTTAAATGGTCGCCTAGATGAGGACATCTATATGGCACAGCCAGAGGGGTTTGTGAATCCAGAATTTCCAAACCGTGTATGCAAACTTCAAAGATCCATTTATGGATTGAAGCNACAAGACCTGTGAAAGCTCCCGAACGCCTATGTCTTAACGTAGAGTGTGAGGAGACTATACTAGGGGATCTTGATGAACCTACTAGTTATAGGGCTGCCATGAGTAGTCCTGAAAAGGGAAAATGGCAAGTTGCTATGAAAGGGGAAATGCAATCCATGCATGATAATGAAGTCTGGACTAAAGTAGACCTTCCTCCTGGTGCCAAGGTAGTTGGGAGTAAATGGCTCTACAAGAAAAAGACTGACATGGATGGCGTTGTACACACCTATAAAGCTCGTTTGGTAGCTCAAGGCTTTACCCAAACATATGGTGTTGACTACGAGGAGACTTTTTCTCCAGTAGCTGACATTAGAGCTATTCGGATTCTTATAGCTATAGCTGCATACTATGACTATGAGATTTGGCAAATGGATGTCAAAACTGCCTACTTAAATGGTCACCTAGATGAGGACATCTATATGGCATAGCCAGAGGGGTTTGTGAATCCAGAATTTCCAAACCGTGTATGCAAACTTCAAAGATCCATTTATGGATTGAAGCAGGCATCACGGCAATGGAATAAGAGATTTGATAGTGAAATTAAGAAGTTTGGATTCACTCAAAATCTTGACGAGCCATGTGTATATCACAAAGCTAGTGGGAGTGATGTAATTTTCCTTATTTTATATGTCGATGACATATTGATCATGGGAAAAGACATTCCAAGCTTGATTGAAGTCAAGGAATATCTTGGAAAGTGTTTTTCTAGGAAAGATTTAGGGGAAGCTGCATTTATTCTGGGAATTAAGATATATAGAGATAAATCTCAGCGATTAATTGGATTAAGCCAAAGTGCTTATATTGATAAAATACTGAAAAGATTCAGTATGCAAAATTTCAAGAAAGGATATTTGCCAATACAAGTAGAACATGGCTTAAGTAGTGCAGTATGTGCTTCAACACCTGAAGAGGTGGCATACATGAATAAAGTTCCATATGCTTCAGCAGTAGGATCTATCATGTATGCAGTTAAGAGCACAAGGCCAGATGTGGCGTTTGCACAGAATTTGACCAGTCGATATCAACAGAATCCAGGTGCAAAGCACTGGCATGCTGTTAAAAGCATTCTTAAGTATTTAAGGAATACTAAAGATATGTTTTTGGTATACGGGGGAAATCCAGATACAGAGCTTGATGTTACAGGTTACTGTGATGCATCCTTTCAAAGTGATAAAGATGATACGAAGTCTCAGACGGGATATGTCTTTGTTATTAATGGAGGAGCTGTAGACTGGAGGAGCAAGAAGCAGAGTACAATAGCGATGTCTGTTACAGAAGCTGAGTATATTGCTGCATCGGAAGCTACAATGGAAGCTGTTTGGATTAGGAAATTTGTTTCGGGGCTTGGAGTAATGTCGTCGATTAGTTTGCCTATAAATTTGTATTGTGACAATTCTGCCGCAATTACATTCGCCAATGAACCTGGAGTTATGAAAGGCGCCAGACATTTTCCTAGAAGATATCATTATGTTCGAGAACAAGTTGATATTGGTGAAATCAATTTACTCAAAGTTCACACAAATGATAATCTAGCTAATCCATTTACAAAGCCTTTGCCTAAGGATAAGCTTACTAAACTTGCTAATGGCATTGGACTTCGTTTAGCTAGTAGTTTCATGCAGATCTGTTATTAGTATTTGGATAAAGGATAATGTAAACATTATTATCTTAATGAAATAAAATATTGTTATATTTATTCTCATTTATAATGTTGTATCCTATATTTGCATGTTTAAATCCATGAATAACTAATGTCATTCTAAATAAGTCCATTGTCAATTAATGATATGAGAATATCATTAAATTAAGACAAATCGGAGTTTTGGTAGAATATACTAAAGTATATTGATTCGTAGGACATACCAAATTCACATGATATTTAATAAATGAAAAATTAAATATAGGACAGAAATCCCAACTACATGATTGTACTTTATGGATGTTGTCATTTAAGTCAATCATGAATATTTATCCTCAGACTTGAGATACCAGATAATTGCTGTGGATGTAGCTCACTTGTGTAAGATATTCTAACGCTATCCGTAACTGGTAGTTATAAGGGGTATTTTCAGAAGTGATGCAAAGTTCATGGGTTATGCTTGTAGTCAATAAAGAATTTGTTCCTTCAAATTTGTTTTGAAGTATAATACTGTTTGGCCACTCGTAGAGTTGACAAGATGTTTGCATGGCCATGCCCAAAGACTATCTGGAATACGTTTAGATGTTTTGGTAATCTTGCTCAATTATTTATAACGAGAAACAGAAAGTTAATTATGGAATGACTTAGATCCATATCCATATTAACATTGTATTAGTAACAAAAGGATAAATATGATGATAATTCATCAAAGGTGGGTTTTCCAGGAAAACCATACTCGTGATCGTTCTGGGGACATTGGCGTGTTAAAGCTAGACTAACCAATGTCATTATTGCATTAATGTATATCCGAGTGGGAGCTGTAAGTTTACGTATATAAATTAATGTGATATGTCCCGGACTCGAACTCGAGACTTCGGGATTGCAAACTTTACGTACGAGTTTCAATTAATTAATGATTATTATATTTAGTATGAATAATTATTTAATTCACGAAAACAAATACTTAACGGTCACTAACGACCGTTAGACAAAAGGAGAAGGACTAGAATGAAACAAGAGGTCAAGAAAGATCCGGAACCCCCTCCCTTGGGGCATGGCCGGCCGAACCCAACCCAATAGGGGTTAGGGTTGTTTTCTTGAGCTCCAAGTTTGAGAAAACTATATATACATGACCCCTTTCATTCATTCATTCATCCCTTGATTCTCTAGCAATCATAACTTCTCTTTTCTCTCTTTCTTGAGCTATAGTCGATCAACATAAGATCCCTTTGGATCCTAGTCGATTTGATAAAGGCTCACATTAGTATTGTTTTGTTCGTGAATCAAGAAACTAGCTTTTCTAATTGAAACGCTACGAGTACGTGTGTTCAAGAACGAAGTGTTAGCATACTTTTGCTAACGTGGTGATTGCCCTATTTGACTAACCCTAGTCGATCCTCCTCAAACCCTAATTAGGGTTTACATTGTTCTTGATCTTTGATCACAAAGGTACACATATTCTTTTATATTCGGTTAATTAGTTTACATATATTTGATCTATTCCGCTGCATGCTTGATGATGTTTATGTGTTTATATAATTGTTATTATTTACATATTCCAACAATAAAACCTCCCCAAGTTCAAACTTCATCATCTTCCATCTTAACCTCTTCCCGTCGCTGCTAGCAAATAGCCAAATTCCAATCTCCTAAGACGATACCATTGACTGGTATATTATAATGGCCAAAACTGCTCTAGAAGTTTCATATTTTAATAGTTTCTGATATGATAGTTGTGTTAAAGAAAGCAGTAGCACATAACCAACTGATGCACTCATGGTGCAAGTGAACTCTAAAACCAATAGTACGTGTGGTCGATAGTGTGAGGATGAATATGGAGTTTATGACGTAAGGTGTGAGTTTCTGTTGGTTTAGGAAAGGCGAAAACCGTATTGAATCCCAATTGGCTGGCACAAATTAGGGAATAAGTAGACACCAGAAGGTATACCAGCCCTATCGAATACAAAATACACAGTGTAGCTAAAAATACACCAAGGAAGGTGTAAAGTAACACGAGGATTAGAAACTAAGGTTTTTCAGCAGTAGCGTTTTAACGTTTTTAGAAGTTTGCGTTGGTGTGAGTAAGAGGAAAGGTACAAGGACAGGGAAGCCAACAATTTGGACAAGTGTCACTAACCATATGCTATTTCCACCTTTGTTGAAGTAAAGCCTACCCAATAGTGTAGGAACAGATTGGTCTAAAAGAAAGAAGATTGTATAGACCATCGTTTGGATCCATTTTTCTTGTTTCCCAGACCAATGAACCATGAAAGAAAGCTGTTTTACTTCAATGTTATGAGCTGTTAAATTACGAAACACAACACACAAGTCAAACGAAAGTACTTAATGATGGCCAATCGCATAAAAACGTGGAACTGTGGTCCAACTTTTGACTCGAATAACCAACTTTGTATGTGTTAGAAACAACTGTATAATATAAAAGCTTTTATTTAAGGCAATAAGTTCAACATTGTTGGCAGACAATTTCTTTGGTATACATCAGAAAAGTTTACATGATCGAGTTTAAAATATATCGTACAAAAACTCTTAATGGTTCTTCTCAATAAAAAAAAATACACAAGTGACTAAAAAATTGCACCAGGGCTGCTAAGCTTTCTAAAGGATTTGTTCAAGGGCTAATGGCACGATAATGTATCATACTTGTCACATGCACCTTTTATATATATCGAACAATTTCTTTTGCTATTTTGTGTACTAAACTTGATTTTATTGTATTTTCTGTGTACTTTATGACCATTTTGCCCCTCACTTTTTTACTACTATATGTATCATAATTGTCATAAAGTACAAAAAAAATACAATAAAATCAAGTTTAGTAAATAGAATAGCAAAAAAAAAAAAAATATTCGATACATATAAAAGTTGCAAGTAACAAGTATGATACATTATGGTGCCATTAGCCTTTTCTTCAAACTCTGAATGTCATTAACTCACCCATCTTGTTGCCAATTTAGTTTGAACCTATCTGCGCGAAGTTTGTGCAATAACTACTTATATCAAACCATTATTTGTCAGGTTAAGCGGAAAGCCACCAAACCTCCCTATAGTTCGGCTACTTTTGGGGTTTAGTGATCCGTCGTGTAATTTTATGTTGGATATGCAACATTGTACTCTTGTTACCTACGATACCAGAAATTGACAAAAATAAACTCCGTACATAAACCATACTCATGAAATGTATCAAATGGATGCCTTTATTGACTAATCCTTATTTCTATAAGATTAACTTCACGATTTACAACTTTAGCCTTGGTTTTTTCCTCCTTGTCATCGAGATAATGTTGATAGATATACGAGGTAAACCCCCATATAGCTAAAAGCATTGCAATGACCTTCACCCCATTCATTTTTTCATGGAAAAACACTACTGCCAAAACCGGCACAATTGGGATACCTAAGGTACTAATTACATTTGAGAATAGGGATGAGACTTCAAAGATCAAACCTATACAACCAATGGAGAAAACCTGCCATGAGATGGATGTCCATACTAGGTTCATTATGTAAGAAACACTTCCGGACTCGTAACCTGCCATCTCTCCCTTTATATCCTTCCATTCGCCACTAGCAAATAGTCCCACAAGAATCCAGCAACTAGCTATCATGTTCTGATATACAATCATATCGAATACTACCTTGTAACTTTGTGACTTAAGAACCTTCTTAAAAGCGAGCTGCGTTACTGAAAGCATCAACCCGTACCCTGCACAATTTAACTTTGGACTTTAGAGACCAACCAAACTACAAAGTGTTTTACTACTTTAAACCTTAGTTTGACCTCAAACGTCTTGGGTATCATATTTCCCATGAATCACGATCATTTAGTACGTTAAAGATTGTTAGTGCAAATCATTTTCTTCCATTCTCTCTTTTAATGGTTTCCATTTTCATATAATTTCATGTAACTAAGAACAAGTCATGTCTAAAAAACGAGACTCATTAATCACGAAATCTTTTGTGTAAAAGACTGGTTACGTCTTTCTAATCAAAGCTAGACATGTTTAATAGACTCTAAAAGCTGATTATTGCAAAATGCAGTCACAACATTTACATCATATAATCAATTCCATTTTGCAAGTTCAAACACCTAATGATTATAAAAACGCGATACCTGCAGAGGCAGCGACCGTGCATACAAACCCAACTATATACTTGGTCTTCGATGTCTTCACACTTTGTTCAGAATCACTCTGAAACACAAGTAACGTAGACGAAAAACTAAGTAGAACAAGCGAATTGGCAATATAAGGAGTGAACTTCTGGCCATTCAAAAAGTACGAAAAGAATGCATTGAAAGCAAGCTGACTTGCACATATCAACGAGTAAGTCGAAACAGGCATGAAGTTCAATCCAAGTGTATACAACATGCAGTCTGCCGCCAAGAATATACCAAGAAACATATAGAGCATGAATAGGGTAATCCAAGAAGGTTTTGTGGTAAATTCTTGTGGTTTTGGTGTTGTTTTAGAAGGTAAATACATGAAGATTAAAGGTAACATTAGTGGGAAACCAAGAGTTTGAACAAGTGTTGCCATCCATTTACTATTTCCTCCTTTGTTAAAATAAAGTCTTCCCAACATTGTTGCAACTGATTGGCCTGAGAGCACAAATATAGTGAACAATGCTATTTTTATCCACCACTTGTACTCTACAACCTTTGATGATCCTCTGCTGACTACATCTTGGGTTTCAAGTGAGGTAGCTTGATCTAGGAATACACCAAAAAGACTATCAGTTATCTTGATTTTGTAACAAACTACAAAAATTCTGTTAATTAGAGGTAGAATCACTAAACCATATCTAAGTATAACAATTTTATGCATGTAGTACACGTTATATTCGAGACATAATAAATATTATTCCACTTGGGCTGTTTCTAAATTTAAGCGGTTTGAAGACGTATCTAGTTGAGTCTCTTAATTAAGAGAGATGTTTTTGCGGACCTTCTCAATAAAAAGAAACAAATGTTTGAACCCACTCATTAATTGGGAAAACAAAGGGTTGGATAATAACTTTGTTAAGACGGGATTGAGTATTTGTTGTTGTGCACTTTATGCATAATAAACACATACTTCGTATGTAATTAATCACTCACAAAAATATATGTATAAAATTCCGCTCGAAAATAAGAGCTTTAATATTAAAAGAAATGATTGAGATCCTCTAAAATGGTATTTCCATATGAGGTTGGTCATAGTACGAGAACTGGACAGGACCGATCAAAACTGCATCATACCAAAAACCGACTTGGTCCAAAACACCGGACCGAAGACCTAAATGTTCGGTCCATGTCCGGTTCGATCTGGTCTGTCTATCCAGCCGGTCCGGTCGAACAAAATGTAATGGCTGGTTTTGCGTAAGACCGAACCAGACCGGAACGAACTGAGAACCAAATATGAGGAAAATGATGGACCGAGGACCGGACTGAAATATATTCAGTCCGGTCTGATCGGTCCGGTCCGGTCTGGTTCGGTCGGGTGTTCTGGTGTGTTTTGTAGCTTAAAAATATACTTGAAGATTTAAGGCGGTGCCGTAAATTTACAAAATAAGAAGTTCCACAACAAGAACTATACTCAAAATCTACCAAAGTTACATGGTGTACAAGTCATTACAATTTTGGTTTTAAGTTTTACTATTTTTAACTTGCGTATAAACAAATTCTCCTATTTCATATGCTACCATGCTTAAAGTATCCAATAAACTGTTTCCACTTTCTAACATCCAAGTGCTCATACTTTCTAGTTTCTGAACTAATCTGTACAACTTTCAATGAACATGATACAAGTCTTCTAATATGGAGTAATTAGTATGTATAAAAAATAATTCTCGATATTGGAAATGTTGATGTAAAGCTGATTATTGGTTATCGATTATGAAATCCCAGCTAGAACAACCAAATCCATGATAACATAAAACTTCTATTTTATATTGTAAAACTAATATAGCATGATCAATATTCAATATAACAATTTGATAGTTTTGTTTTGCCTCAAACTCTACATTTTTATTGCATGTTGTAGTACAAAGTTTCATTTTAATACAAGTTATTATTTGTAGGAGCTTACTTGCCATTATTATTTGTAAAAAGAAAATAAGTTTTGTAGGAGCTTACTTACCATTATTAGTTGTTGCCTCTTCTTGAGCTTCCTTCATTTCGATAGTAAAATAGAGAAAGATACAAAAGAGAGGAAATACACTCTTAGTTGAAAAGGTATTATAACTCCAATGTTATCATCATCCTATGTATATATAGGAAGGAAACAAAAATAAGATGTTTATCTTTTTGTTCTTGTATGTTACTATTGAATATGACATATTTTAATTGGAGTAATATTATTTGTTTGTATAGAAAAATGAAAAGATTTGTGGGTTTACTGCTTTATTTATTTTTATTTTTTTTTAAATTTTTAATGTTGCTTATGTTTTGCTTGTGGTTTTAGTTTTTGAGAGAATTTCATCAATATTTTTGCAAAATTTCGTAACTACGCCAATCTTTTTGTAAAAATGCAAATTTCGTTCACATCCTTTGAAAAACATTATGACGCTCATGCATATCCAAAATAGCAATTTAATCTAGTTTATTAGTTTAAGTAGGGCTGAGCATCAGTGCGGGATCGGACTGGACCGACCAAGTCCGAGACCGAATTAGCCCAAAAGCCGAGACCGAGGAACAGACCGAATGTGGTCGGTCCGGTCTCGGTCGGTCCGTCGGTCGATCCGGCCCGTTCGGGTGGTATGCTCAGCCCTCGTTTTAACTATTATCTAAAGAGTAAGGAACTAAGGATCCAGGAAAAAAACTTAAAATGAGAATGATGAGAAATAACTATAACCACATATTTGAGATGCATCGACTTGAGTTAGATGCATCTCTATTCATTTAGATGCATCCTAATTACTTTCAAAAGTAATTTTGAAGTAATAACGATGCAAAGTAGTAGTAGCAACAAATTTGACCCGCAGGGGATGGAAAATACATGAGATTCGCCTAACTTGAGAAAATGCATATAATATATATGCATCTTGCTAGAAAATATATTTGAGTGCATATAAAAGATTATAGATGCATTTAATTTAAGTCGATGCATTTCTAATGTGTGATTATAGTTATGGGACAATTCTACAAATGGCCCGGTCGCTCAGGATTGCGGGTTTTTTTAGACCCACTTTGGTTGGTTTCTTCAAATGGACCAAGCGACTTGCGAAGTTAATACAAATGCGACATGTGGCATTAAAAAAAGTCGCGCCTAATCATTTGTGTCATACATGAGCTACTTATCACTAGCGACTTTTAAAAGTTTGAGCGAACTTCTATTTTGTCTTTTTGTTCCAAAATAGTCAAACTTTCAATAATATTATTTTAATCTTTTTGCCCATTCCTATCACCACCAACCTCTACCACCACACAACCATCACCGCCACCCTTCTTTTTCATCTTCTCCAGTGACCAAACCCAGATTCCGGTGAGAACTAAACTAATATCAGCCAACGGCGGGTAAAGAAAGTAAACATCTAAATTCACTTCCTAAAAACAAATTGATTCACAAGCCAGAAACCAGCAGACACGACATCTTCTGCATGTCTTCATTTTTGTTATTTTTTTCAAGATCTGGAAAATAGATGGTATTTCTTCTATCAAAAACACAAAATCGTGTTTGTGTGTTTGTGTAAATTTATGTGATGGAGACCTCTTCGTCATGTTCGTGTCATAAAGGAGCGGACTTCTGGTGCTTCGCGTGGTGAATCATGATTTACTAGTTAATTGAAGTAAAGGGTACTCTTCTACTTTCTTTTATTTTTGCTCTTATAGATTTGGTGTGATTGTCAATATAGATTTGGCGGATGTTCAGGTCTTGTTTAGGTCTTTTCTAATCGGATTTTTTAATTTTTCATATTTGAATGGATAATATATCCAGACTAAATAATTTAAATAGATAATTACAAAATTAATTGTAGTAGTGGTGGTTGTGTGGTGGTGGTGGTGGTGATGGTTATGTGGTGGTAGAGGTTGGTGGTGATGGGAATGAGCAAAAAAATTAAAATAATATTATTAAAAGTCGCTAGTGATAAGTAGCTCAAAAGGTACCCCTACTTGTGCCTTCCACATGTATGACACAAATGATTAGGCGCGACTTTTTTTAGTGCCACATGTCGCATTTGTATTAACTTCGCAAGTCGCTTGGTCCATTTAAAGAAACCAACCAAAGTGGGTCTAAATAAACCCGTACACTTGAGCAGTTAGCCTTATAATTATTTCTCATCCTTTTTATTTTAAAGTCTCTCTCATGATCCTAAATCATTATCTAAATGCTAAACAAGAAAGTTAGTTACCTTTTTACCCTTATATATCTTTTTCAATGTTTTAACTCTTCTTTTTTTCCATTCAATCCACCTTTTTTCGTGAATTAATCACATCCATGTAGTATTCTTTTTAACTGGATTTTTTTTAGTAGTTATTTAACTTCGAACGTCAAGTATTGTAGTTTTGTCCTTGCATAATAATTTGAATTCTTCATTGAATATCATTGGCTAACCCAAAAACTGGTTAATTGCTTCCAACAGTTTAAAGGGATTTTAATGTATCCATTCTTCATCTCATATTAAGCGAAATTGTAATTGACTTATCTGCAAAACTTGGGTTTCTTGTAGTTTCAATTATCTCAGTCTCCTTCTATAAACCATCAATGTTACTCCTTTAATTGATATTTTGCTAAGATAAAATTAGTTCATAAAACGAGTGAGAGAATCATGGAAGAAAAAGCAAAGATTTGGTTAAAGGGTAAAAAGGTATTTGGCTATTTTATTTATCATTTAGGCAGTAGTTAAAACTAATAATAATAATAATAATAATAATAAATTGTTATTTTAGATATATATGACTATTTTATGGTTTTCAAATGATATTGACGTAATTTGCATTTTAGCAAGGATATTGACGTAATTATTAAGTTTTGCAAGGACATAGGTGAAATTCTCTCTAGTTTATATATCACTAGCAGGGTACCTGCGCGATGCGGCGGTGGGTACCCTGTAATAAAATTTGCGGCGATAAAATCTCGAATTATTGTTTCGGTTTGCTGGACCTCATATTTTTGTTTTGTAAGCTTAATTATATTGTATATTGTGGTTAAAAAGTTACATTTTTTTGTAAATTGGTGTTTTTAATAGTGTATTAATTGTATTAATAGTGTATTTTTTGATGAAGGGGTGGAAGCTTAATTATATTGTACATTGTACTTAAATAGTTGTATTTTTGGGTGAAGAGGTGTTTTTAATAGTGTATTAATATTAGATGAATTGTGTTTTTTTAGTTTTATGTGTGCTTTAAGTACTTGTAAACCATGTTTTATAAGTAGTATTTACTTAAAGAGTATGGATCCACTAAGAAGAGAAAATCAAATAAGAAGAATGAGAAATGTTTGTAGCCACACATTTCAAATGAAGAAAGAGAATTTCATGAGAGATGCATCTTATTTTGTAGGTGCATCTGAAATGTGCGGCTGTGGTTACTTCTCATTCTTCTCATTCTACTTTAATTTCTCATTTGATCCATACTCTTTACTTAAAATCTAATTTAGAAAATCTTAAAATAATTAATAAGAGAGAAGGTCTTAAACCTTTTATAAGTAGTATAGATTATAGCATCCCAATAGTGTGTAAAGATAGGTTGAAAAATAGTTACAATTTTCTTTTCCTTTTTTATTTAAAAGGTAATTATTACGGTAAATATTGAAGATATGTTGGTTGATGTAAAGACTACCATGTATCGACTGGTTATAGTTTTTGTTTGTTTATAAAAATATACTCACTAACACTTGCATATTTTCTTAAAATATACTTATACGTCAGTGTACATTATGCATTAAAAACTTGCATTTTGAAAAAATATACAAATATATAAATTTTATTAGGTATATATGCAATTCTCTCTTGCTTTTTGTATTTCTGAATTGAAAATAAAAAGTTTTGAGTATTGAAGTAAATAGGTCCAAATAAGAAAGATATATTATAATGTTTGAAAGAAAAGTTAGAAGATGGATTAACCACTGAGATACTCATGAAAGTAACGTTTTCTAGTGTCAAGTAATTTTTTTTCTTATACCAACCCATTATCTAATGTCATCTTGAATATGTTACTTTTACTTTTTGATAGATCTATTTATTGTTTACAACTATTACAAGGTATATAGAAATTTCATTTTGATTGCAAACGTATTTCAAATACCATGTTCATTTGTATATATGAATAATTCGCAACGAAGTAACTAAATATAATGTTAGTAAAAAAAATTTAGACGAAAAAATATGTCGTCAAAATAAATAATAAAGTTACACAGCATTTAAATATGTCATTTACACCAAAGCTCATTGTCAAATTCCAAAGATCAAATGAAAGTGATACAGAAATTAAAGTTAATATATATCGCAGGTGATAAAAACTTTATTTACATTTTACTTCAAATATAAAAGCAATCCATTTAACAGAACTTGGTACTTGCAACAAAGGATCCAACGACAACTCCTTCATTTAGATGACATCAACTTGATAACTTGATGAGCGAACATGACGTAATAATATGCATTATGTATATAAGTATATTCTATTATATTCAATAAAAAATATATTTGCTATGACTTATTTTTACGGTAAAACATTATTGTATTGAGATAATGTCAACCATCCCATATTGTCTTGGATAGGGTGCACTTGAATTGACTTGTACCAAAAAAAAAAAATTACGAGATAAGCCTAATATCCGATATTCAGATTGAAGCCATGTGATTTATCGTTTTGTGAAAAAAAAAATGGTATTTGGCGGAACCATCTCAAGTCCGTGTACCTTTTTGGTACCGAGCCCCCCACCCAACAAGGAAGGCATATCCCGGTAAATTACCTAGGCAACACTGGCTGACCAAGTTGGAGTCCAGATTCGAACCCCCGCCATTAAGCTTTGACTTGGTCAACTGCGCGCTTTTGCGGTAGTTGGTGGCCAACTGCCCTAAGGCAGCTGGTTAAAATCTTTTGTCACAAGAGAAACTTCGGTGAGAAACTGAAAAGCAAGAATGACTAAAAAAAGGTTAAAACATTAGTGAAGGTTTAATTTGGTTTAACAATGAGTTGGGTATTACTCAAGCAATTCTACCTACTAAAATGTTAGTTGTGTAAGTAAAAATAATAGTTGTCTAAATGAATATAAGTTAGAGACTGGGTTGCAAACCTTATTTGTATTGGAGATGGAGGGAATATATCCGGTGGGAATAATTATAGGTTTATATTAAACCATGTGACGACGCCGCCGTTTTCACGGCTGTTTTCCCGCCAAAAATTCGGCCCAACGTTTGAGCCCATTTGCCTGTCGTTGGTGGCCTTTTATCGATGGCCCGTCCTGTTCGAAAAAAAAAGAAAAAAAAATCATAAAACGTACAATGTAAAAAAAACATTTGTTTTACTCAATCCAGAACATTCTCACACACCAAATGATCGGAGCATGAGAGTTAGGGTTCTAATTTTGGGGCTTTGGGTTGCCGGATATGCAAAGGTATGTAAGCTTTTAATTATAATTATTTAATTAGATTTGTTGTTTATGAGCTTGTTTGATTTTGTTCGGATTAACTTATTAGGGTTCTAATTTTTTGGGTTTTTTGTTTGCCGGATATGCGAAGGTATGTAACCTTTTAATTATAATTATTTAATTAGATTTATTGTTTATGAGTTTATTTGATTTTGTTCGGATTAACTTATTATCCCAGCTTATGAGCTTTTTGATTTTGCTTATCGCTTAGGGTAGTTTTGTTGTTTTGTTAGAGGGTGTTCAGATGATTTTTTTTTCTCAGGTTATCAGTTTATTTGGGGCTATTATTGTTTCCACAAACGTTGCAGGCAGTAGTTATGTTGCCCGTGATGTTTTCACACTTTTGGGTTGGTAACTTTGCTTTTACGGTCTTTTCATATCTTAAAGTTCTTTGGTGATTGCTAAGAGGGTGTTTGGGATTGTCTATTAAAACTATATTTTTCTTTATTGTGTCTTCGTTTTATAGGTAACAGATTTGTATCGTAAATATTTTGGTCCGTGTATATCGTTGAAATCCTATTTGATTATTCTTTTCTTTTTAGCAATGTTAAATTTTGCCTTTCTATTATTCTATGGTGGACTTGATGGCTGCTACAACAGGTAGGTAACGGTACGTTTTCGGGCACATGTATTTGATATTTGTATATGGGTTTTGTTTAACGCTTATGTGGTTTTTGTAGGCGTTGGATGAAGGTGGATTTGATTAGGTTTGTATTACTCTGTTACCCGAGATAATGCCAACCGACGAACATATCTTTGGAATTTGTTTAAGCTCGAATCCTTGAAACAGGTTCATTTAATTTGCCTCTTTGGTTTTCGGAATTTAAAAACTTTGCCGTGTTGATTTAATGTTTACGTGGTTTATGTGGTTATAACAAGCAACGGTTCAAATGATCGTTTTAGTGACGCGTTCCTTCTTGAAGAAAATTTTCTTCGCATATGTACCTGACACTTACTTGCAACTGGTAGTGTGCTCCTGAAACTCACATTTAAAGGTTCGTTCTTTTTGATAAATCACATCACATTTGAATCAGTATATAAAATATTGCAACTTCTCAGAAAGGTTTGATTTTATTGCAGGTGATCTTCACTGGATGATAATCTATTTTATTGCCAATGATGCTCGGTGGGGTTCTTGGTGGCAATGGGTAAGTGACACCCGTGTATCAATTTATAGAACTTTTTCCTTTCGATTTACGGCAGCTCTAATATCTGCAAAATTTCTTATGCAGCTCAAAACTTGAAGGGAGGCCACAGTCACGCGTTCGCTGATTTGAGGCAAACGGTTTCTGATGCGCGTGGGATTGCTTACGCACTTTGTTTTACCTCTTAAGGGATCTCAAGAGGCTTACAATCCCCACCAGGCAGTGTACCTGACCGATGTAGTATAGTGTAGTGGCAAGTACCGGGGGATTGATCGTTCTCTCACAGGGAATAGTGTTCGTTAGGTTAAAGACTACTCTAATTAAGGTCTAAGGGTGGAGGATGAATATTTTTGTATTTTTATGTTTTTTTAGAAAGCAGTAAAATCTCGTTTTTGAAGGAGTGGGCGGAATTAGTTGCTAGTCAACTAACACAAGTTCGGATACATCGCACATATCTTTTTTTTCTAGTTATGTTTTGTTTTTATTTCATTTTTTTCGATAGTTAAGATTGAAGTCTAGTCTTGGGGCTTGGCAAGCCACTTGTATATGTAACTAACCAAGATGATTGTTACGCCCGTAATCTATCCCTTATCCACCAAACGTGTTTTTCCAATACCTTAAACTCCCGTTATTAACCTTTTGTAATGCCCTCGTTGATAGTTATCCTAGGTGCTTCCGCTAGTGGGGAAGGTTTCGATCATCTCTGCAAGCCTATGTATATTTACTATGTCAGGTAGTGAGTTATTATTCATTTCTTTAACTATATTACCTTATTATCAACCGAGGGAGATGTGAGTATCCACACTACATGAGAGGGTGTAGTATATTTACTCCGGCTTATTTGAGTAAAGTGGAGGCTAATTCTTGTTAATTACTTTATGTTCGCTAAATGCCTCTACCTTGTATTTTTATTGGGATAAAGCGGCATTTGCTTGGGGACAAGCAATCTCAAGTGTAAGGGTATTTGATGGAGACGAAAATGTTACCTTTTTAGGGTCAGTTTGGAGTCCTTAATTCGTCCTATTATTTGCTCGGATTATCACAATTCGTTCTTTCATTTTAGGTACTTTTGAGGGAGAAAATCAAAAAGAAGCATTTTCGGGCGTTTTCGGGAAAAGTGCGGAACAATCAAAATTCAAAAGACCCTAAAGTGCCGAAGGTGACGGGCGTCACAAGCATTCACGTGCGGAGTCAGGAACAACTGAAGTGTTTT
This sequence comes from Artemisia annua, assembly GCA_014162995.1. Classification (NCBI taxonomy): domain Eukaryota; kingdom Viridiplantae; phylum Streptophyta; class Magnoliopsida; order Asterales; family Asteraceae; genus Artemisia; species Artemisia annua. The sequence continues at coordinate 82,347 of LBNU01033241.1, forward strand.
TTTACAAAAATTGGAAGTTCTCATGACGGGCAGGAGAGTTTTGGGTAGTTTTTAGGGTGACGGGCGTCAAGAAGGCGTCGATTGGAACAGGCGGCGTGACGGACGTCAAGAAGGCCATCACAAAAACTAATCGTCGGCGTGACGGCTCCCTTGGGCTGACGCCGTCGGCGTATTTCTATATATATAGGACGATTTATTGTTTTAGAGGAGGAACTTGGTGGCGGAGAATTTAAGGGTTGAACCCTAGCTCGTGTATTACGACCTTAGAGGGTACTTTTACCCCTCTAATTGCATGTTATCTAAGTAAGTCTTCATTATCATTACAATATGTCTACTGGTGTTGTATGATTTTGTTTGTGCTTTTCTTTCTTTTTAATGCTAGGCTAAATTTACTTGTGTTTGTTAGATCCTAATGGGAACCTAACTATTGATTATGTGTGATGGTGTATGTTGGTGATTGTTGGATTCTGGTGTGATGTTTCATCTACGTTAGACTTTAAGGAAAACTGGCTAACCCTCCATATACGGTAACAAGCACTTGAACGTCTTAGGAAACGTGAATCGATGTGCGTATCGTTTAAGGTATTATTTTTCATGCGTAGGTTGCTATCGGTGATCTTATGATAGGATACTTGGACGTATCGTCATAGGTGAGGTAGAGTCTTATAGGAGTTAGGGATTGAACGCCACTCCTCGAACTTGTTAGAATACACCCTCATCCACGCAGAACTCAACATAATAATTACATGGTAAAAGATAGTTAGGAGGTAATGAAACTAAGTAACACTACTTCCCACATGTTTTCTCAACCTTAAATTATTGCATAAGTGATAATATCAACATAATCCAGGTGGAAAGCACTGGCATGTTGTTAAAAGTATTCTTAAGTATTTAAGGAATACTAGAGATATGTTTTTAGTGTATGGGAGAAATCCAGAAACAGAACTTGATGTTACAGGTTACTGTGATGCATCCTTTCAAAGTGATAAAGATGATACAAAGTCTCAGACGGGATATGTCTTTGTTATTAATGGAGGAGCTGTAGACTGGAGGAGCAAGAAGCAGAGTACAATAGCGATGTCTGTTACAGAAGCTGAGTATATTGCTTCATCAGAAGCTGCGATGGAAGCTGTTTGGATTAGGAAATTCGTTTCGGGGCTTGGAGTTATGCCGTCGATTAATTTGCCTATAAATTTGTATTGTGACAATTCTGCTGCAATTACATTCGCCAATGAACCTGGAGTCATGAAGGGTGCCAGACACTTTCCTAGACCATACCACTATGTTCGAGAACAAGTTGACATAGGTAAAGTCAATTTACTCAAAGTTCACACAGATGACAATCTAGCTGATCCCTTTACGAAGGCTTTATGTAAGGAAAAGCTTACTAAACATGCCAATGGCATTGGACTGCATTTATCTAGTAGTTTCATGTAGATCTGTGGTTAGTATTTGGATAAAGGATAATGTAAACATTATTATCTTAATGAAATAAAATATTTTGTTATGTTTATAATACTGTATCCTATATTTGCATGTTTAAATCCATGAATAAGTTGTGTTATTCTAACTAGTCTGTTGTCAATCAATAATATGGGAATATTATTGAATTAAGACAAATCATAGTTTTGGTAGAATATACTTAAGTATATTGATGCGTAGGACATGCCAAATTTACATGATATTTAATAAATGAAAAATTAAATATAGGACAGAAATCCCAACTACATGATTGTACTTTATGGATGTTGTCATTTAAGTAAATCATGAATATTTATCCTCAGACTTGAGATACCAGATAATTGCTGTGAATGTATCTCATTTGTGTAAGATATTCTAACGCTATCCGTAAATGGTGGTTATAAGGGATATTTTCAAAAGTGATACAAAGTTCATGGGTTATGCTTGTAGTCAAGAAAGAATTTGTTCCTTTAAATTTGTTTTGAAGTATAATACTGTTTGGCCACTGACGAGGCGAAAAGTGTTACGCTTTTAGGGGTCATTTAAGCCCTAATTCGTAATTATTTGATCAAATATTGCCTTAAATCGTTCCTTTTGTCATTTTAGGTACTTTGGAGAAGAAATCTGGAAAAGGAAGCATTTTGGACGTTTTTGGAGCATAAAAGTGAAGAAAACGACAAAGTCTCAAATTATGCTGGAAACAGTACCTGACGGCGTCACTCTTTACGAGGTGACGGCGTCACGCTTTGACAAAGAGGTGGATAATTTTTACACGAGATGGGCCAGAAAGATTTTGAGGCTTTTACATGTGACGGCGTCACGTGTAAATTCACCTAGGCCGTCACGTTATAACTTAAAGAGAGACGGCCCAGAGACTTTTAAAGAGGGACGGCGTCAAGAGTAGATCTAAGCAATCTGAGAAGGGTTTTGGCGGCGAGGTGACGGCGTCACGAGCTAAAACGTGACGCCGTCAAGTTGTAAAATCTATATATAGTTTTCTAATTTTCATTCATTAGGTGTGTAACTTTTGGGAGAACTTTAGGGATAAAACCCTAGGTCGTGGTTTACGGTATTTTCAGGAGTTTTTCACCCTTGAATCATTCATGTTCAATTAAAGATAAGTCTCCTTTCAAATCAATCAATATGTCTATGTGTTGCTTGATTATATCTCTATGCTTGTCTTTACTTTAACATGCTAGGCTAGGTTTCTTTTGTGTTTGCTTAGATCTAATGAAACCTAGCTATTGATACGTGTTGTTGGTTTGTTATTGATTGTTGTGGGTGGGTGATGTCGATGTTAGGCTTAAGAAAACTGGTTAACCTCCTATACGGTAACTTTCTTGAACATCTTAAGAAACATGAATCGGATGTGTACTACGATTATATGGTTGTATTTAATGCATAAGCGAATTCTAGTGATCCTATGTTAGGAGCTTTTAGTCGGCTCGACATAGGAGTGAAGTAGGAGCTTATAGAGTTAGGGAAGATCGTACACGGCCCTATGAATGGTATAAAGGAATACAACCCGTCATCCACACAATTGTAACAAACCAATTAACCGGTAAAAGATAGCTAGGGAGTAAGGAAATCTAAGTAAACACACTTTTCTCCATATAAGTTTCAAAACCAATTTACTTTTCTTGTTATTTTATTTTAATTGCAATAGTAGATATTTGGGTTAGTTGATTAGCAACTAATTCCGCCCACTCTTCCAAATACCCGAGATTTTACTTGCTTTCATAAAATACAAAAATACAAAAAGAATCATCCCTCAACCCTTAGACCTAAATTAGAGTAGTTTTCAATCCTAACGACACTATTCCCCGAGAGAACGATCAATCCCCCGGTACTTGCCACTTCACTATACTACATCGGTCAGGTACACTGCCTGGTGGGGGTTGTAAGCTTCTCAAGATCCCTTGAGAGGTAAAACCTACTGCGAAGGTTGCAAAACCCACGCATCAAGTTTTTGGCGCCGCTGCCGGGGAATAGTTATTGCTTAGGTTGAAAATTTTATTTTTACTTAGGTCTACTCATTTAATTCCTTTCTAGTGAGATTTTATTTTATTTTTCTAGGTTTTCTTTAGTCTATCTTTTTCTTCGTTTCTTTGTTCATAACCATTACCATCCGCCATCATGGAAGGTGGTAATATCCTTGAACCCAACAACCCACCACAACTAAACCCACCTCCTAGAGCCCGCACTTTAGGAGAATACTCCCGTCCTAGCCACCAAGGCTATCGAAACACCATTGAGCTCGCCCAAGGAGCCAATGTGTCTCCCTT
>LBNU01033243.1:6291-41291 GCA_014162995.1 Artemisia annua
TTTCAATAATTAATCCTTTTTAAAATTAACTACCCAAGTTTACAATATTAAAACAATTAATTTTACGAAAAAAGGCTAAGATCCTCATTGAGGTTCCACCATCACACCAGTTGATCTGCTAGTGACAGAGGATTCAATAGGTAGGTAACGTCGACCAATTGCATTACAAGTGCAACTCTTAGATCTTTATGGGACTCATGGCACTAGTGAACAAGCAACGAGTGTCAAGCTGGCATGTTTAGTCCCATCTTTGCCTCGGGTCAAGGTCTCACCGCTTAACTCGATTAAATCATCCAGTTTGAGAACGTGCGAGAATATATCTAGGTCCCACGCATAGAGAATAGTCACCTTGGGTTACAATTCAACCTAGGTCCCACGCATAGGTAAAAAGTAATCTCAAGTGTTCTCAAAATTGGACGGCATGACTTAAATTTTGACGGGTAAAATTTTTGATGTGGATCAAAATGTGTACGAAAGGAGCGTGCATTCATCCTTCGTAGCATAAGTTAAAAACTTTTCTTAACTTAGGTCTAATCATTTTTTTTAATTTATGTGTGTCGAGTTGTCCATTTTCAAGACTAATATTCATCCTATTGGATAATCAGTTTTGGACAATACATAAACAGAATAACATACATAACATGTTTAAGTGTTATTTTTAAAACCAATGATTTCAAGTTTCAAAAACTTAGTTAAACTAAATCAATAGACTTAGTTTGAAGATGGTTTGTGTTTTGTTTTAAGTTTATAGAAAACTATTTGCAATTTACATATGATCACAAGCAAAAACAACCACACAACCACAATATGCAAAGCCTCAACCGATGAAAAAACCTATGCTTGGTCTCGTGAGCCATCACGAGAACCAAGAGTCAACTAGGGACAAACCACACAACCACACGGAGGACTCCCACTTGCTCTAAGACAATCAAGAGCAAGTTGGAAGCCCATAATGCACATGAAAAGTAGTTGTTGTCCTTCCAGAATTTCTGTGTTCGGGGGCCCAATAGTCCATGAAAGAGGCTTCCCCGGGCTTAGCTCAAAACTAGAAACTTGTAGGCCCATTTCTTGAGTACCTGCAAAAAAATTTCAGCCAAAAATACCTTACCAATCGCCGGGAAAATGAGTTTTGCCAACTGGTGTTCCAGCAGTCATTTTTCGGCAAAAATGTCTTTAACTCTTTCGCCTTTCACCACCAAGCCACGATTACATGATATTGAAAGTAAATTACAACTAATCTACTTTTAACCTACTGTAAAAGTGCCCAAACAATGGCTACAACCAAAAGAATATTATTACATAAATGCCGAAACAATGGCAAAAACCCCAAAACACGAAATTAAAACAACATACACAACAATCCATGTCACAAGTGGTCTAGGTTTTCATCGGCTTTGCATATANCCTACTGTAAAAGTGCCCAAACAATGGCTACAACCAAAAGAATATTATTACATAAATGCCGAAACAATGGCAAAAACCCCAAAACACGAAATTAAAACAACATACACAACAATCCATGTCACAAGTGGTCTAGGTTTTCATCGGCTTTGCATATACACATAATAATACCATAATATTATGATTAAAACATGGTGTTGGCTAATGCCATGGACAAACATGCATGTATTTTCCATGGAAACAAATTAAATAACAAGAAATAAATTGTTAGCCAACGAAAACGAAGAAATTAATTAACAAGAATTAAAACCCCGTTTGGTACTCGTGTGAAATGGCCTTAGGTTCAAAACCAACTGATGTTAGGACCTTTTAATTGTCATTTTACTACAGAAAATAAAGCCATAGGGCCTGATTTGAAATCGTTTCATAAATCGATCAAAAACATGTGTTTTAGGCCATTTTACACGTACCCGATAATCATATGGCATATATGATGGCTCGTGATACCACTATAGGTGATGTTGAATATATAAAACATAAATGAAATATATAAACGCAGTGGATAACATCACCAACAAGGATCCGTATAGCCAATATGATTAATCAAATAACAAACATAACATGTTTATACCTTTGTAGCGTGCACCGGGAATCACCACCAATACCAATACCCACGAATGGAATGAGAAACCCAAATGATCAATGATTCGTGTAGAATGCGCGTATCAAATAAATATATAAAGTAGACGTGAGTGGAATTTACCAATCAACCTTTAGGAAAAGGTTAACATGCAAAAACTCGTGAATACAATATATATATGTGATACCGGGTAAGTGATTACCCGGGTTGTGTCCCGACGAGGTGTGAATGGGCAATATCGTGTGAGATTTGGAGATTAAAATGCTTGTAAGTTCGGTTGTGAGAGTTATTTGGTGTTATGGTACGTGAAAGTTACGAGAATTAAGAATTAACGAACGAAAATGAAATAAACGCAACCTAAATGGGAAAACAAACAATGGAATGCTAAGGAAATCTTAAAACTACTTTAAAGATTACAGGAAACATGATAGGGAAAACGGGGAATCCTAAAACGCAATCTAAATCACAAACGTGACGTTTATTAAAAATAAATGTCAACGCACAAAATAAAACGCGAATTTTAAGCTACACTAGCCCTACGGGTTTCAAAATAATTTTCCTACGATTCTAATGACAAAAGAAAATTTTAGAAAAAAAAAAGAAAATTAAAATTTAATTAAAATTCTAATTAATAAGATTTAAAAACTAATTTACACTAATTAAATCAAAATAAATACTAAAACTATTCTAATAAATCTGAAACTTTTTTAATAAATTCTACAAGTTAAAAGTGATCTAAGAAAAATATAAAAGTGAGGGGCACAGTTTAGCAATAAGCAGAAAATAAGCAAATAAGCTGTTAAGTTAAATTAAGCTAAACAAGCAAACAAGGGTTAAAAGGATTAACGGTATAAAGCTTGTGACAAAAATCCCAAGGGTGCAGTTGGCTGTGTAGTTGTTTGTTGTGTCTGCTGTGGTGATGGAACCCCAGGTTCTAATCCTGCTTGTGGCCTTTTTACAAATACCATTTTTTTTATATTTTTCTTTTTGCAAATTATTTTAACAACACAACCAAACAACTTTTACAAAACCACTTTTTATGAAAACTACAAATAAGCTGGAAACAAGAGCTTGACTATAAACAATTACCAAAACTTAGAGTAAACTAGGAATACTCAAGAGCCACTAATAAAAGCTATAAGTTGAAAAGCAAACTCTAGATAAGCTAAAGGGATCCTAAATTTCCTAATGAAGCAGTCCTAGTCCTAACAAGCTAGTCTAAATGAGTAAATAAGCAAAACAATAAAACAAGCTAACACTAATAGCTAGTTTGGGACAGAAATGGCTGATGCACAGGGTAGGCTAATCAGTAAACTAGGCAGGTTGCAGCCCTCACAAAAGCTACCAAATGAACACCAATTCCTCAAATAAGTACTCCTTGTTAAAGATAAACTACCTGAGAACCATCATACCAATTTTCAAAAAGAGAGAAGCTAATATGAGCTTATTACAGAGCTNCAATCAACCTTTAGGAAAAGGTTAACTTGCAAAAACTCGTGAATACAATATATATATATATATATATGTGATACCGGGTAAGTGATTACCCGGGTCGTGTCCCAACGAGGTGTGAATGGGCAATATCGTGTGAGATTTGGAGATTAAAATGCTTGTAAGTTCGATTGTGAGAGTTATTTGGTGTTATGGTACGTTAAAGTTACGAGAATTAAGAATTAACGAACGAAAATGAAATAAACGCAACCTAAATGGGAAAATAAACAAAGGAATACTAAGGAAATCTTAAAACTACTTAAAATATTACGGGAAACATGATAGGGAAAACGGGGAATCCTAAAACGCAATCTAAATCACAAACGTGACGTTTATTAAAAATAAATGTCAATGCACAAAACGCGAATTTTAAGCTACACTAGCCCTACGGGTTTCAAAATAATTTTCCTACGATTCTAATGACAAAAGAAAATTTTAGAAAAAAAAAGAAAATTAAAATTTAATTAAAATTCTAATTAATAAGATTTAAAAACTAATTTACAATAATTAAATCAAAATGAATACTAAAACTATTCTAATAAATATGAAACTTTTTTAATAAATTATACAAGTTAAAAGTGATCTAAGAAAAATATAAAAGTGAGGGGCACAGTTTAGCAATAAGCAGAAAATAAGCAAATAGCTGTTAAGTTAAATTAAGCTAAACAAGCAAACAAGGGTTAAAAGGATTAACGGTGTAATGCTTGTGACAAAAATCCCAAGGGTGCAGTTGGCTGTGTGGTTGTTTGTTGTGTCTTCTGTGGTGATGGAACCCCAGGTTCGAATCCTGCTTGTGGCCTTTTTGCAAATACCATTTTTTTTTTATATTTTTCTTTTTGCAAATTATTTTAACAACACAACCAAACAACTTTTACAAAATCACTTTTTATGAAAACTACAAATAAGCTGGAAACAAGAGCTTGACTATAAACAATTACCAAAACTTATAGAGTAAACTAGGAATACTCAAGAACCACTAATAAAAGCTATAAGTTGAAAAGCAAACTCTAGATAAGCTAAGGGGATCCTAAATTTCCTAATGAAGCAGTCCTAGTCCTAACAAGCTAGTCTAAATGAGTAAATAAGCAAAACAATAAAACAAGCTAACACTAATAGCTAAACAGTGGCCTAATGGGGCATTTTTAAACTAAAGAAAAGCTAAGTAAATGGATAAGCTAAGGGTAAAAAGCTGTAAAAGGATAAAGGTGAACATGAAATGAGTACATAGAAACAATTATAATGGAATTTGAACAATAAATGAGGTAAGAATCTAAGTTAGGAATAGCTAGTTTGGGACAGAAATGGCTGATGCACAGGGTAGGCTAATCAGTAAACTAGGCAAGTTGCAGCCCTCACAAAAGTTACCAAATGAACATCAATTCCTCAAATAAGTACTCCTTGTTAAAGATAAACTACCTGAGAACCATCATACCAATTTTCAAAAAGAGAGAAGCTAATATGAGCTTATTACAGAGCTTGTATATGGGCTGATTGGGGCCTGTTTTGACAGCAATTTGGTGTAAAAATGGGGTCAAAAGTGGTAACAGTTATGGGTCAAATGGTGGAATTCGACCTGTAAAAGTCAACCACCAGGTAGAACACACTTATATAAGCCTAAATGGGACTAGTTTCAACCAAGAGCTATACCTAATAAGCCACTAAACTAAATCCTAACCTGGCGACTTTATTAGAACAGGTTTGAGCAAAATTTGAGAAAACTAATGAAAAACTTTAGGAAACTACTAAATTCTACTTTAAAGCTACTACTAAATCTATTCTAAAGCTGCTTGAAATTGGTTTTATGGACAAAACAAATTTTTTTGCTCAAAAGAATCCTTGTGCCAAACACCCCCTTATTGGGGTCTGTTTGATTTTTTTGAAAAGAAAAAGTAGTTTTTGTAAGCTAACACTTGAAATGGAATGATAGATTAGGTTGATTCTAAACTGAATAAGCAAATAGGAACCATAAATAAGCAGTAATCAATAAGCTAAAAAGAACTTTTTAAAGGAACTTAAATTGTATTAATCTAAAAACCAAGTACAAGGAAATCATAAGAAGCTTTAAAAACTAAAAGAAATATTAAAGACTTAAACTAAAAAACTAAAACCTACTGCCCATAAGAGCTACAATCATGTTCTTTTTATACTAGTAATGTCCTAGGGTTTCAACTCTGCCCTTTGTTCACTTCTGCCTTCTGTTTGTTGTGTGAGGGAAAACAGCTTATGAACCCAATTGTGCTTCTTTGCATCAAATTCCAGCCCTTGGATCTCCTTGGAATGATATCAGCCCTTGGATGTGATTTGGCGCCCAAATGAGGTGAGGATTGATGACATGGCAGTGGACTCCCGTGAAGGAGGTGGGATTGGTATTTGTGAGGAGGGTCTTTTGAGGAAGGTGGAGTGTTTCAGGAAAAGCGTGGGAAAGGGATGATGTCTGGTGGGTAAAGGGATGGGGAAGAAAACAGAGGTGAGTTTGACTGTGTGGTCAAAGGGTATCACGGGTAAAGGGTTTGTGTGTTGTAACTGGGTGGAGTTGGGTTTATCAACGGGTGGAGGCTAGGGGGATTGGGTTGTTTTGTGTTTTTGGGGTGTGTTGGGCTTTGGTGTGTTGGGTAGTGTTATATATATTCTTTTGGTTAAGTTAATTACAAAAGGTCCATTTGGTTTTAAATTAAGTAAGCATAAGGACCAAAATTGTATTATTCTAAAATTCAGGGGCCAATCCTGCCATATCTCTGAAGTTATTCTAAGGGCCATAATTGCCAATTTATCATTCCTGAAGGACCCGTGTTAATTTTTCTTCAAAATAAATATCCAGGGGCCAATTCTGACATTTTCTGATAGTTGAGGGACTGATTTTGACATTTCTGCATATTTGCTCCATTTTTTTCATCTGTTTTCAATCCTTTGTACCTGAAACACGCAAAAACACACTCCAAGGATATTTGTGACATTATATGACCGTTTTTAAGTGTTTTTGGTTGTTTTGGCTCGTAAAATGAAGTAAAAGATATGTGTAAAAGGGCACATATCAAATCCCCCACACTAAGCAATCGCTAGTCCCTAGCAATCCGATCATGTGAAGTAAAGAAAGGAATTCCAGAATCCAAGAACAACCCGTTTTTTGAAAATTTAATGAATTTGATGTCTCTTTACCAGATAGCCATTACTTTTGAAGTAGCCAATGTTTTAGTATGATACTATGGTACATTGATACCATATGATTTTTAGCAAACCATCAGCTATTAACGGATTTGATTTGTCTTTACCAAAAGCCGTTTGCTTTTGGACTAGCCAACTCTTTGATAGAATACAGTTATCATCTTGGTGAGTTGATTACCAATTATGGTTTTCTACTGCCTTTACCACAAGCCATAACCTTGTGGGTGTGACATTTCTCAAAAATTCATGTTTTATATTTTAAATAATAGTTTATTTAATAACTATTCCATTTCTAATAAACCAACTTCGTAGAAAGTTATCCGTGAACATCCNGGGTAGTGTTATATATATTTTTTTGGTTAAGTTAATTACAAAAGGTCCATTTGGTTTTAAATTAAGTAAGCATAAGGACCAAAATTGTAATATTCTAAAATTCAGGGGCCAATCCTGCCATATCTCCGAAGTTATTCTAAAGGCCATAATTGCCAATTTATCATTCCTGAAGGACCCGTGTTGATTTTTCTTCAAAATAAATATCCAGGGGCCAATTCTGACATTTTCTGATAGTTGAGGGACTGATTTTGACATTTCTGCATATTTGCTCCATTTTTTTCGTCTGTTTTCAATCCTTTGTACCTGAAACACGCAAAAACACACTCCAAGGATATTTGTGACATTATATGACCGTTTTTAAGTGTTTTTGGTTGTTTTGGCTCGTAAAATGAAGTAAAAGATATGTGTAAAAAGGCACATATCAATCAATAAGGTTGATCACCTCTATGTAAGAAACACACTACACCTCCTTGTATACCCCTTTGATGCTAGTCCTTAACCCCGTAACCTTGGAATAGCCTTTGAATGAACAAGATTCAAAAGAAGAGATCAAGAAAACAAAAACCCTAGATGGGATGTTTGTTTTTGCCGTACCTTTTTGGGAGAGGGAGGGGGAGATTATTTTGGTAAATTGGTTAACTAATTATGAGGAGATATCAATAATATATTTGACCAAATTTCAAAACCAAACTTCCCTTGAAATCCCCCTTAAGGCCGGCCACTATATGGGCCCAAATGGGCTTCCCATTTGTTTTTCTAGTCCAATGGATTAAGTACTTTACTTAGTCATTAGAAGCCCAATAGTGATCCCGAGTTATGTAAGGTTAATGATATACGTAAATACAATAAACACGACATATAAAGTGGTACCTAAGTGTATATGTGTGTGACCCCATAGGCTCACATATGTCTAGCCATATAATTATATATTATGACACGAGCATACTCCAACACTGATAATGTCAAATAGTATCTACCTTTATATGTCAAATTCCCTTATATTATGCTCGTATTTCTTATATTAATATAAGATTTGATACTTAATTGCTTCCTATTTTGTTTTATAGGATTTATTTGAGCATTATGCAAGATGCAGAATTGAGAGGTTTATCGCTTGGAAACATGCAAAAACTATAGCAGTTTACATTTGAGGCGTTGATGTGTTTCGAAAGCTTTAAATTTATAATACTAATTTCACCATTTTCCTTAATTTATAAAACACACGGGTAAAGTATAACCCCCGTTTATAGTAAAGGTTTAGGTAAGACCAAGTCGTCCCAAGAGATTGTAGAAAAGCCAAGTTAGCAATTTGTGTTAAAGTAAAGTCCCTAGATTGTCACTTATCCAAAGACTAGCAATTTAGATTGATTGTTTTATATGATTAAAAGCTATGTTTATTTAGGCTAAGAAACATCGAAGTAGCATGTAAATGATGAGCAAGCAATCATGAACAAGATATATAAGCAAGAGATGCATGGTTAAAATCGTACCTATAACTATCCAACATATTAAGAAACCCTTTCGACCTATGATTCTCAATATATCAAATGCTAAGAATGGTTCATAACAGAAGTATACATAAGCCAATTTCCTCATGAAGTTCGTTAGACATGAGATAAGGCATTAAACAAGATTATGGATGGGTTGGTAAATGTTTTGTCGACCAATTTCTACAAGGTTAACACCAAGTTGCCATAGACAAACACCTTGAAACAATACCAAAATGGCAGACCCTTTCGACCTACTTCTACCACAGAGATACATCAAACATTCAACAATGATCCAAGCATAATCTCATCAATTAAACTTAAGCATAGTATCAATAGCAAGCGTACATTACATTGCAAACAACCACATAACTATATCACCCAAATAAACATATAACGATTACTCCATTATTGTAATAACAAAACACATATCATTCAACATGAATTTCATAAACTTCATAATTCAATTCGACAAAGTAGAAAAGTGTACCAAAGTGATTACAACAAAAGAACAAATGATTTCACAGAGATAATTCTCTAGGCTCGTTCTCCTACACTCTGTCACAGCAATAGAATCACAACCTCGAACCCTGATATAGTGAACTTGGTATGAGTTCACCAATCCCACTTCGTATACTTTACCTACTTCTCGTTGGTGTTGCCCCCTTTTTCTCTGCTTCGTACTTTTTCTTTTATAGGCTCATCTTGACCTAATTCAACTCCAATATTCAGTAAATGAGGACAAGTGATTGGCCTCACAATGAATGCAAACAATAACTCTGTTTTGTAACTGTCAAGGTAAGTGGGCCGCATAGTAGAAAGTGCGCCGTAATTCGCGTATATTCAATTTCATTTACCCGCCAAGCAAGTACATCGCACACAGTCCTAAGACCGGCGTACTTGGGTCTTTCATACTTGTATATTTTCATTCCAAGTCCCTCCTTTCTTATATTTGTCATTTCATCGTCTTTTTAGTGGTATTTCTGACTTTCTTCTCTCGTTCTATCCTGCAACCAGATTAGTACCAATTCTACACAAATAACATGATACTCTATATAATAGATAAATGATATATTATCGATGGAATAAACATGTATAATTAGAGCATTAACAGGCGTATATGCAACAACTTATGTATAGTGTATCCCTTTTTAAGGCAGTCAATGCAAGTAAACTCAACGAAGACATACGGCGTAACTCCCTCGTATGGAATACGTCGTATCGCCAGTGAAGACTAAAGAATTATCTGTATCATAATATCCATATGGCATAACTTATACTCATGAGATACGCCGTAACCAACTACATTAAATTTAACGAGAGGTGATGCTACGTAACGCGTGCTTAACCTCTACGCCATAATGACAAAGAGATCTGGAAGAATTCTATATTTTTGGGAATCTACAGCGTAACACCTAACTTAAGGTTACGCCTTATACATGTCGTGCTCAGGAGAACTCTGAATACAAACCCTAATTAACTCAGAAAGTAACCACCAATTCCACCTCTCAGTTAAATACCACGGCTAGGGTTTCATTCCAAGCCATTTTCTAGCATCATTGAAGACCTTCTCAAGGGAGAATCACGAAGCAAGCATCATTGAATGTAAATTGACATAGAGTAATCATATCAAACGTTATTTTTTCTACTTTTTCAGTTTTAATCATAGACTTTGCTGTATTTTACAACATGTCTGGCTAAACACCTTTGTTGTTAGCCTAGTTATGAAGCAATCATTTGTTATGTTCGATGTTTTGTCATTTATTTATTGAATTCGTTGGATATTTATGTGCTTGTCATTGAATCTTTGCATTGTGGTAGTATTTAAAAGTATCTAGTTCCTGATCACTAGAAGAATTGACCATATTCCTTAGGAAATCGGGTTGACCAAGGGATTTACAACCATTTGGTTGTATAGGGACAGATCAAGTCACCTCCTAAATAACTGAAAATACTTAAATAGTGTTAGACTAGTTGCTTAAATGACACACTTAGGCTTCTAGATGCTAAGTTAGCATGTTGACAAGTCACATAGGTAGTTGAGATGCCTAATGACTAGAATAGTATTGATGTGATGACCGTCACATTTGGGCTAGGAACTATAGGCATAGTCATATTGACCAACTATTGCTAGTAAAATAAGAATCACCAACGAAAGCAGTAAATGGACATTGCACTAGAAACATGTACATAACATTGATTATGGATTAACTAGGTTGACCCATTTTCTCTCCTTGATTAGTACACACTCGCATTTCATTTCAATATGTACTTTGTTTCTTCAATTTAATCGTGACAATTAAGTTGATTAGTTTAAGACTCAAATAGATAGACCACTTCAAAGCTCTTGGGACGACCTCAGATTTACCGTAGCCTTACTACGTACGATCTGGTTCACTGCCTATTAGTATAAGTGTTGATTAATTAGTTAGACGAGACTTTATAAATTTAAGACCTGATCAACGCGTATCACTGCCCATACAACGAAGCCACAATTGGTACCCTAGATCGTACAGACAAGACACAATGAGTAACATTTAGTGTAAATAACACAATGGAATTGTGTATATCGAGTCTTACCAGGGTTGGGTAGCACTAGAACCTCTTTCGAGGATTTAAATCAGTCTAGGAGATTTTTAGTTTTGCAATGTTACCGCATGCACAGATAACCATCTTGTTCTTAGCTGTGTGTGTGAGTTTTGGTCTATAGTGATGGGTGAATGAGTGAGAATAAACGACACCCTATCTTATATAAAGGGAAAGTTTAGGTTGCAAATTATGTCCTTGAAAAATTAGGGTTTTTTAGGACTAGCATAAAACAATAATTAAATATTTAGCAAAACTTAAAACAGTGAAATGACTAAAATACTGTAACACCCCCAACTCAAATATGGCAGCTACAGTGCTGGGGGTATTACGAAAATAGAAACCAGGCACATTTATAGTAAACGACCACAACTCGGGACGTTTAAAATGTGACCAAAACATATCATTCGATTTATAAACCATTTAGAGTACAAGTACTCTTTATTCAAAGTTGCAGCGGAAAAGTAAATAGAGTTTGCAGCGGAAAAATAAACAAAGTATAGCAGCGGAAATGTAAAAGACACAAAAGGTTTGACGAATGACATGTAAAAATAGGGTAGTAAAGTAGTTAAGCTGCCGTGACAGAATACCACTCCAGCCAATGCCACTCCTCCACGCCCATTATATCATCATGCCAAGCTAAACATCATTACCTGAAAATACATGCTTAAAAAGTCAACACAAAGGTTGAGTGTAATCCATAGGTTTAAAATATAAAGTTGAGCACAAGGTTTAATCATAAGATATGAGCAACATATGCTAATATCGGGTAATCAAGATAACAACCAATGTATAGAGGCATCCCTGTGCATATAACATTGTTGATGATGCTAAGCTCATGACACGCAAACGTTAACCACAATCATAATATCAATATAACCGCGGAATTTCATAGTATAACAATGCCCTCAAGGTCGAGCACTTGCCATTTACTCGACAAATCGAATATAGTACACCACAATTTGCCTATCTAGCAAAAGGAGTGGGAGGGTCAATTCCTATAGCGCTATATCCCTATATTCGCGTTCACTCGCAAGTGATTAATGGTTCATGATCTGAGGGTCTTGCATAGGCAAGGCAGAGCTACTTAGCACATCGTCAGGAAAGCATACCAATCAGGAAAGCATACCAAAAATACTTGTGCTCAGAAAACATTTAAAGCATGTATCTCACCCCATGGGTTTATAAACATTTAAAAGATAAAAAGTGGGGCTATGAATCACACCTTAACAACAGCAGGTAACGAGATATATATGTCAACCAAACAAATACGCCTCACAGCAGACAATCCTCAGCACAACCTAATCATATAAATATCATAACTCAGCAATAGTACTCGAATACTTTAATAGTTAATGCTTGAATGAAGTTTTATAAAAGATGATGGCGTTTGAAAGAAAACATTTTCCAAAAGTAGTCTCGTGTGGAAGAAAGATAGAAAAGAACAAGTCGGCGAACCTTAAAACATATGAGAAAACAACAAAGACTCGAAGAATACTCGTCAAAAGAAAGGAAGAACAGAAAAGAATAAAAGACACGAATAGATAAAGACAACAATTCCTAATAGTCTCGGTATTACCCATTTCCCAAAATATATTAAGATTATATTTGATAAAGTATAGTAAAGATAATAATTAATTTTAGTAAATTTCGGCATGACCTGCCCGTTTATAAAGCATTTCCCGAGTCATCGACTCTTTTAAATACAAATAACGTTAATAATAATATAAGTGTAGATATTAATATGATTGGATATATCATTCACGTTGTCCATTAGTTGTTCAGGTTTATCGACCATTTCGTATAGTTCGGGTTCCAGGTACGTTAAGATCTTTAAGGGCCTAACGTACCCTACCGTCTCGTGTACCAAAGGGTCCATAAGTCCAAATAACCATAGCCGCAAATCCAATACGTCCAATACAAGTTCACAAGTCATAATATAAGTCATCAAAGCGGATACCAAGTCCGTCATCCAAATTAAATTAACTTTAACAATTTTATATTTTAATTTCATAGTTATTATTCCGTATTAATATTTACCGTTTAAAACTAATAATAATAATAATAAGGTTATAATAATAACAATAACCATCCGAGACTAATAACCAATCCCGACAAAACATAACCAAAACCAAATCCGAAACAAACATCACAATCCCATATCTCGCCTCAACCAAAAATACCAATTCTAATCCTAAACCCGTCAACTAAACTAAATACAACAACACAATACAATTCGCTTATACCTTCGGCTTCACCAAAACTCATCTAAATCCAATTATTACAAAACCCAAGTGACCACTTATCAATATTAACACAAAATACAACCACCCACCACCACCACCATGGCTCGGTGGTGGTGGGTCACGGCTGCCGAACCACAAACAAACCAAACGGAACCCAAAATAAATCCAAACAACAAAAATATATACTCCCTTAGTCACCTAACTCGACCAAAACACAATATAACACGAATCTCACCGAGTCAACCGAGTTGACTCGGTGAGTCAACCGAGTCGCGACAAATTCGAACCAAGACCAAGAAACCACACGAGTTCCACACGAATTTTAATATCAAAAACCTTTTAAAAACGTTTTAATTAAAAACCCAAATCGGATTTTATGAAAATAAAATTAGGGTTTTGGTTAAATTGTGTTTTTATTAAGAAAACGTGATTAGAAGAGGTTTAGGGATGCTCGAATACCAATAGGCTCGTCGGAAAAATGATTTTGGCCGGAAAACACAAAATGTCGCGGCTTATTTTGTAGATTTGGAGCGCGTGTGAGGGTTTGGGGTGAAACGGGTTGCGGGGATGAGTCGGGGATGTCCCGATCTACAAGTCTAGGTAGGTGGTGTCGTGAGGGGTGGCCGGAAAATATTCCGGTGACCGGAATTTGGTGACCGGCGGGTGGGGTTGGGTGGTCGCCGGCGTAGAGAGGGAAAGAAGAGAGAGAGAGAAGAATTATGTGTGTGTTTTTGTGTTTGTAAAAAGAGAGAAGTAAGTGTGGGTGGGGGTATTTATAGGGCAAGGGTTGGGGTGGGTTTTAGCTAATCTTCTTCATAAAACGGTTCGGGACTCAAATGACTTAGCAAACGGACTCGAAAAATTATAAAACTTGCGCCATCGTTCTCGAAATAGTTTTTCCCTTAAAATCAAGCATAAACTTCATAGTTTTTCTCAAACTCATGATAATTTAAATAATTAGGCAAGTAAAACATATTCGGGCTTTTCTAGGTTGTGCTGAGCTAATCTACAAGTAAATTCTCGTTCCTAATATATCTCACGCTCTTCAAATCAAATTTAACATGTTTTAAAGTTTTAAAATGCTTCAGGCTCTAAAAATAGAAGTTTGGCTAGAATTAGGTTTTAGGAAAAATACCAGGTGTTACAAATACCTCGAAGTAGAACATTAATTAACGAGAATCTTTGACAATTGTTAGTGCAAGGGATATTACTTTTTACAAAAAGTAAACAACAATGACATAATTTGCAAAAAAAAATGTTTAAGAGCGGCTAGAGTGAAAAATCAGGATACCACATGGACATTTTTTGCAATTTACCCAAATAAAAATTAAGATGTATGGATAAAAAAAATACAAGGGTATTGATAAAATAAAACAAAATTGAGAGACAACTTGTATGTATAACCAACTTCTTTATTAATATCATCACCTAAGATATCTTTCAATCCATAGAAGGGTGTGATGCGCACATCACAAACATGCATATATTATATTGTACCATGTGCATTACAAATATATTTTTGTGATATATGCATCATAGATTATGGTGTACATATTACATCCATTGAAAGAAGGGAAATGATTTTCACACTTTATTTTTTGATTTTGACAATTAAGGGAAAATTCCAAATCTACCCTAGTTGTCCAATGCTTTTGCTTTTCTGGACGGCATCTTTTGCTTTTGTTTTTCTGGACCAGTTGCCTTGGGCAACTTGAATTAGCCAACCTTGTGTCGCCACTTGTCCAACATGAAAGTACACTAGTAGCCCAAAAGTACACCAGTTGCCCAAAAAGTACACAAGTTGCCCTACCTTATAATCCGTAAAGTCACACTTGTCACTTGCATATTTTAGTTGCCCAAAAAGTAAATGTTGCCCTGGTCTAGAAAAGCAAAAGCAAAAAATACCATCTAGAAAAACAAAAGCATTTGGCAATCGGGGCATATTTGGAATTTTCCCGACAATTATTACGTGCATTAAACTGACATACTCTGAATATACACTGCTTTAACTGATTTTATATGTAAGTTTATAAATCAAAATATAATGTGTGCAAATCATCCCGTTGATACAAGGTGTGAAACCAAAAGAAACAGTTCTAAAGGGCCAAACGATCCACATGCAAAATTCAAATGGTTGGGATTGAGAAGTGAGGTCAAATCACCCCCATAAATAAATTATATTTAGTCAACTCAATCATTTAGGCGGTAACTAGTCGTAAAGAATCTTTCTAGCGACTTTGCCCTCCTTTTTTGGTTTTATATATAAGTCAGGTTTGCCCGAAAATTAACCACAATAAACCAACCGAAGATGAAACATTCAATATTAATGTTGATATGACGATAAAAACTTAAGCGTTACTTTTTAATTTTTCGAATGTGTACAAGATTGAAAGACATAGAATTTGTTTGAGATGTTGCTCAATAAACTTGAGTGCAATATGTAATTTACAGGATGAGGAACAAGTAACAAAACTTGAGTGAAACATGTAATTTATTGCAACAAAACTTTTGACAAAACAGAATTAAAATCATAACTTGCAAAACCTAATTACCCTAGCTAACTAGACATTAATTAACTAAAGCTCCCAAGACACATCACACATCAAAAAATAAATTAAACCGGGAGCTCCTATCTCACAGAGAACAAACACGAGGATATCAACCCTCATTGTGTCTATTATTTTAATTTTTCAGTTGGGTAATCAAGATTAAGACACTAAGATTTCGAGAATTAAGGAATCAAATTTGTGGGAATGAATCAAGAAAATTGCTCATCCAATTGTCATCAACTTCGTTATCGTCAAACCCTTCTTCTCCGCCTCCTCCACTCGTGCACTCTTGTTCAATTGCCTTCTCGATTTCATCATTTCTAGCGAATCTTCCTCGTACACGAGGTCTACTATCTGCCAATGTTTTCCTACATACATACTATGAAAAGAAACAAAGTTAACAGCCTAAGAAACAGAAGGAGGAACAATAATAGATAAATATTATATTATGTAATTCGTTTACAAATGGATATATGCATGGTTAACCTTGATTTTCTTTGTGAAATTTCGTTGTGTTTTCTTGCTACGGTAGCGTTCAATTCTTTCTTTCTTCTCATCTGGTGAGTATCGACAAGCTTTATTCATGCTCTCTATGATACTGTTGCTTTCACTCGATAATGGACTTTCTGACCGATGATAACGATTTTGCACCATATTTGTTCCCTAAAGTAAAAAAGTTGATTAAATGAAGATGTTCCTAACATATTTTTTTGGTAGATACATATCAGCATGAAACACGAAAGTTCAATACAGTTCAATATTGCACAATGCCTTAATCACGTAAATAGACGTGTAAGTAAAACTGAAAGAAAGAAAGAATTGAATTATAACCCCACTATTTGTTCCCCAAGCGAACCCCAAACCCTCCAAAGTCCAAACCTACCTTCACTATCCACTTTCAAAAACTTTCCATTCAACATTTCAACTTTTAAAATTTTAAAATTTGGCCCTAAAACCTTTTCTCTTTATACGTACTACCCATACACTCAGTGGCGGAGCTAGAAAATTTTTTTTGGGAGGGCCGAAACAATTTTTGTTCCGGAAGAACATTAAATGGGAGGGCCGAAACAAATTTTTTTTCCGGAATAACACATGAAATCGCAAAAAAATACACTAACGGGCTTAGGCCTAGGGGGGCCGGGACCCTTCCCGGTCCCTTAATAGCTCCGCCCCTGCATACACTCTTTTTCTGAAAACTACGAAACATAAAACCAAACTGAAAGAGTAATGATTTGCACACTCTCAAAATTTATTGGCACACTCCATTTCATACATTAGACAATTGTACTTTACGTAAAACCTGCTTTAAATGTTTGTACAATTGAGTGTGCCAATAAGTTTTGGGAGTGTGCCAATCACTTCTCAAACTGAAACTTCACCATAAAAATCTGCAAAAAAGTATCGTCGCTTTGCCCGAGTACAATGATAGTTAAGATTAAAAGAGAATTAAATTGGTCATTTTTTTGTGTGTGTTTTCTTTTCAAATCCTCTTGATTGAGACTAATCATAAATAGTGGGGTTATAATTCCTTTCAAGACTTTTGGGGGGTCTATCGACATACAAAAGTGAAACAGATGGTTGGCATAACATCTTTAAAAATCTAATTTATTACTATACTATAAAGAGGATTTGATAGTCTCTATAATAATTAATCTAAATGAAAACAAAATTCAATTTTTATTTATATTATTATTTTTTTTCAGTTTTACTTACACTTCTATTTACGTGATTAAGGCATTGTGCAATACTGACTGACTATATGAGAAAAGGTGCGTGCATGATAATACAAAAAGTTATTTGTGTGAAAATGAATTGGCAAATTAGATAAGAGGATTAAATATTACTCAAAGTCTCAATATTTCAATATTTATGGCTCAAAATGACGGTGTAAGGAAATGGTTGAGTAGAATTTCGACCCCTTCAACATATAAGTTAAACTAATATTATAAATAATATATGTCCATTAGTAACGAGTTAGACAATGCAATTACTATCAAGGTACATATATTTTTCGTGCTTATATATATGCTTGCAGGTCGATCGTTCGTCAAACTAAATATGATGTCTAGTGTTTTACACACTCTTAGACAAATAACGGATGACTCTGAAGTATAAGCATAATAATGTTAGATTTCTTCGGTTTAAGCTTTAAATTAATGTGCGTGAGTATAAAGAATAAAAATGTCTATCAGATCCTGATAATCGAAGTAGAATAAAAACCTGTAAATCTCCAGCACTAAAAACCCTCCTCACCGTAGTGGAACTGCTCCCTTCTGAGTCCAATAACTCAGTAGGGGACAAAACTGGTTGACGAAAGAACCCGTTATTTTGGAACTGAGAAGCAATCGAATGACTGCTACCACTTCTTTGAATAACCATACTTTGGCTCGCAGTATAACTAGGTGAGTCGTACCCTCCACTACTTGTTGCATACACCGAGTCCAACTCGTATGCGGGAATGGCAAGAGGATGTGGAGTCCCCGATCCCGCCATGCTGAGAAACTCTGGCGTGAAAGTATAAGTGTCATTGTAGTAAGTGTGTCCGTACATGGCGTGTGGAGTATCTAATAACAGTTGAAATTTAAGATGAGTTGTGTATAGTTTTTGCAAACTATGCAACACGTTTATATAAGCTAAAGGGTGATGTCAGTTATGATGTCATTGTTGACCTTTTTAGCGTTTGATACTTTGATCTTTCAAATTGACATTTAGACATTTTGGCCTACTTGTAATTGAGCGCTTTCAATAAATTGATTGAAATGACATTTTGGCCTACATTTAGACAAGTCTTCTTAACTTCCGTTGACTGTTGTGTGTACCTTTAGGTTTCTTAAGACATACTAGACATTCTACTCTTCAACTTATAGGAATTAAGTCGCAGAATAGCAATGTAATTTTCAAATTGTTCTATTTTGATACGTGTACTATTTTTAAGTTGTAGAATATTAATGTACTTTCATAAGTGTTCCAATTTGGTACGTGTACTTTTTTTAAGTTGTAGAATAGCAATGTACTTTCGATAAGTGTTCCAGTTTGGTACGTGAAATGACGTAACAAATTGGAACACTTATGGAAAGTACATTGATATTCTACAACTTAAAAAAAGTACACGTACCAAAACGTGACACTTATGAAAGTACATTGATATTCTACAACTTAAAAATAGTACACGCACCAAAACAGAACACTTTGAAAAGTACATTGCTATTTTACGACTTAATCCCTCAACTTATATAAATCTCGCATACAACATAGATTAGAAAACAAGGTTTTTCTTGCCCTTTATAGCGGCAGGATTAGGCTAAAAAGTAAAATTCAAATAGAAATTAAAAAGGCAAGCTTATAAATATGAAAATTAACAGTAATTTTGTGTTTGATTGATACTAAGAAAGACATACAAATAAGGGAAATCCTCAAATTGCTCATATTTGAGATATGCATGTTTGCCCAAAACAGACACCCTTTAGGTATTTGTTGGTCTGGAAATTTGGGTTAAACATGAATATTTACACACGACCCTTTTACAATTAATGACATAATTTGTGCTTTTCAATGTTTAGGGCATCCACTATGATGGACCTTTTAAAAGGTTTATAAAATTGCCACATCTTACATTGTCATTAATTCTTAAAACNTAAGTGTTCCAATTTGGTACGTGTACTTTTTTTAAGTTGTAGAATAGCAATGTACTTTCGATAAGTGTTCCAGTTTGGTACGTGAAATGACGTAACAAATTGGAACACTTATGGAAAGTACATTGATATTCTACAACTTAAAAAAAGTACACGTACCAAAACGTGACACTTATGAAAGTACATTGATATTCTACAACTTAAAAATAGTACACGCACCAAAACAGAACACTTTGAAAAGTACATTGCTATTTTACGACTTAATCCCTCAACTTATATAAATCTCGCATACAACATAGATTAGAAAACAAGGTTTTTCTTGCCCTTTATAGCGGCAGGATTAGGCTAAAAAGTAAAATTCAAATAGAAATTAAAAAGGCAAGCTTATAAATATGAAAATTAACAGTAATTTTGTGTTTGATTGATACTAAGAAAGACATACAAATAAGGGAAATCCTCAAATTGCTCATATTTGAGATATGCATGTTTGCCCAAAACAGACACCCTTTAGGTATTTGTTGGTCTGGAAATTTGGGTTAAACATGAATATTTACACACGACCCTTTTACAATTAATGACATAATTTGTGCTTTTCAATGTTTAGGGCATCCACTATGATGGACCTTTTAAAAGGTTTATAAAATTGCCACATCTTACATTGTCATTAATTCTTAAAACTTATCATACTATGAACCTATTCGCACTATGGTTAAAACGTTTAAGATTGTTCCAACATTTAAAGCTATTAAATCAAAAAATGATAATAAACACTTCTTGGACCTTTCCAAAATCCTAGACCTTTTCATGCCACCTAGACATGAAATGGTTCCTCACTATGGTGCATAAAATCTTAGACCTCTTCATAAGTTTTTAGACCTATTCTTGAAACACCATAGTAGATGCTCTTATAATTCTTATTATAAATAAATCAAAGAATTACATATGATAGTTGCGAAACACTATACCAATTGAATGACAAATGAAATGCTTCTATATATGAATCAAATCTTGCCAGGTTAGCTTAGGATTCAAGGAAAGGATGCTTCTATCACTAGAATACATTTATATTATTAATTTTTTGTATTTCGAATCTCTAACTATCTCTCTTGACAAACATACGTATATATGGGATGAGAAAATGAAGTCACGTGTTGTAGTAGGTGAGGTGTCAAACATTTGGTGAAAGAGTACATTTTTCATTTTAATACTTTTATGTAGCTTCACTTTGCAATGTACTTTAGTGAACAACAACTATTCATTCTTTTATCAACTACTTTTATACTTATTTGACTTATATGAAAAAATATTTTTTTCCTTTTCCTTTTGTGAAGTTCCCTCCAATAATTCATATCTTAACTAAGAGAGTGTATATTCAGTCACTAAGACTTTTTCGGATCTCACTGGATCGAATGTTTTTTTTTGGCTCGGGTACTTTACTCGTTTATACCGCATCAGTGAGGCAAAGTGTATTTTCAGATGGTTTTCGGCGTCCCTGAAGTTAGTTATTGAGTGAGCTGTACACAACAATCCCTGATTTCAAATCAAAGAGTAAATTTAACTTAATTTATTTTATGTTAAAACTTTGTAAGAGAATATTGGGCAAAATTTTGACCAAACATTATTTTTACCCATCTTGTTAAGGTAGGGTGGCATGAATGCTTATGCTAACTGTGCATCTAAACTTTTAACTGCATCTAATTGTTGATCACAAACGAGCTTGTATTAGAAACTTTGTGAGTACTAAAGAGTATGCGGAATCTACTCTTTGATACTTAAAAGAATGTAAACAATATCAGTGAAACAGTAAACTGTGTATGAACAATGATATTACCAAAACGCTTCAATATTATTATATCAATAATATGATTACTCTGTGTAGTACTAGGGTTTACAAACAACCTTGAAGCTATGAATAATTCGTATCTAACACCTTAACCTAGGACCTCCTTTTATACACCAAGGAGTCCTTTAAAAGATAACTACAAATCTTCTAACTATATAGAATATACGTATCTTTCTAACTATATAAGATATACACTGAATAACTTGATACATATCTCTTCACGCGTCTTTATCACCTTAGCAGTATCAATCTTCATTAGCAGTCTTCAGCAGTCTTAAGTTAATACTGGCAGTGCTAACTTTTACTCTAGCAGTATTAACTTAGTTAGTACTGGCAGTTGTAATCTTGAGCAGCACCTTTGACTTGACTTGACAGTACTAAATATCTTGAACAGAATTAAGTGAGCAGACTTGTAATTCCCAACACTAATGCTTATTTTTTATGTCATGTTTGAAATTTAGCTGATTTAAGTCACACGAGTAGAAGTATTATTGCAATTCATGTTTCACCAATGTGCTACTTCTCTTTTATGCAATTTATGCATAATTTATATTCACCGGGTAATTAACCCTGTACCTAAAAAAATTCATCATGATTCTTTTATGCGATCTAAAACTCTTTAATATTCTAAGCTAACCCTTTTAGTTTGGTTTAGAAATTCCTTAAAGGGTTTTCAAAGGCTTGATCGTTGATAACATTAGCAATAATAAAGTAATGGTTATTTTATTGCTCTAATTAGATCAAATGTGCAACACACATTTATCCAATCTAGATCATGGGAACTCCCAGTACCATGGGCATATGTATTTAAAGATATCTTCTTATTTTGTAAATAATACATTTGTCAAAGAACTCAATTGTTCATTTGATCTCAAAATCCGTCCATTGGAGTTCTGAAATATGTTACTTGTTCAAGTAAACAAGATTACAATGTAGTATTTGAGTCATATGACTTTTGTAATCAGGCATACGTATAAGACATTTTGGTATGCAAATTAAGTTTATTCATTACCTCGAAAAGATAAAACATTATCTTATAAATAACCTCAAACAACCATTGTCTTAAAAGGATAGTAAACGATTTCCAATAGAAATCGTCGTTTATGAGACGGAAATATCAAAACAAAATATCCAAATAACTCATAGCACCAAATGAAATTGTCTCAAGAAAACCAGAAATAATGGTGAGTATGCAAAACTTAATTAGAAGATGTATTTGATCTCTCATCAGTAACCTTCACAGTTATTTCAATCTTGATGCTCTTTCGGGCCTTCTTCTTCTTGACTTCTGCACATCATTGCAAAACTTGATTTTCATCAATAACAATTACTTATAAAAATTATGTCAAAAAAAATAATAATAATGTTTTATCATGAACATACCTGATTGGTCCAACCTTAGTTTGCTTTGGACCTTTCTTGCTCTTGTTCTTCTTTATCTTGCCTTCTTCTGCCTCCTAATGCTTTAGCTTGCATGTTCTTCTCAGCCGTCACCAACATCTGGCAAAGCTATGAGACAGATCTCCTCATACCATTCATGTTATAAGCCATCACAAATGAATTATAACTCTTTGGTAGCGATCGAGTCCTCTTAAGCCTGATTTTGATCTTCCAGCTAATACCAAGGGCTGGTAAGAATCATCTTTTGGTTGTTACTAGACTAAATTATTAGTTATTGATCACTATCAATTTAGTTTCAACTACTTTGGTGTGGGGTTTTACAAGATACTCGTTGATGTTGCCTAATAATTGTTTTTAAGGTTTCGTTTGGTGCTCAAACATTGATTTATTATTTGTTGTTGGGTGTCTCATGTGGAATGTAGACAAAATTTGGGGTACAAGTGAATTAGGGTTCGTTACATGGTGTAATTATGAAGCTAGGGTTTTTCGACTCACGAGAAAGAGGGGGCGTAAAAAGGATAAGGTAAAGGAGATGAGTGCTTCGAATGTGAACATAGCGATTAAAAAGGTAGCGCCAACTGTGGATAAATGTGACGAATGGACTGGGATTGTAACACCCTAACCCGAGAAGGGTAGAAATGTCACATTATGGTGCCAAACCAGAACATACAAACGCAAGCGGAAGACTTATAAACATAAAGTTACAAAGATATTCTAAGGTTACAAAAGAAATACTAACTCTATACAAGATGAAATACAAATCCAAACAGAAATCTAATGGAATCCAAGACCAAGTCTAATCCGAAAGTAATGGGCTTCTAATCATCGGGTAGCCCACTAACGCTCATATGCACTCTTCACCCAAACCCAGTGTAACAACCCACAAAATCTCATCACTATCATTCCCATTACAAATACCTATAGTAGGTATTTCACAGGTAAATTTTTGCTTTTTATGTGCATTCATTACTTACATGACTCTCTAGACCTGCCCACGTATCCACACAAGCCAAATAACTCAACACTCACATCCTATAAACCACTGGTATGTCAAGCATAAAATCACAACAACACCATAATAAGTAATCTACCAATCTAACGCACTAAACTTACTACAAAACTATAATAAACCCTAATTAAACCCTAATTAGACCTATGTGCTTACTAAACCCTATATGCTTAACTAAACTAGTTTCAAAGTGTCCAAGACTTAAGTATGAGTTACCTTAGGAACATTAGGATAACTTAGGACCCTTAGGCACTATTACAACCCATTAGAGCTTAGGTACAAGTCCCTTAAGCACAAAACCATAACTAGGTTATAACTTCTCGAAAACTTGGTCAAACCTTCCCAAATCTTTCCCATAAGTTACCACCACTTAGTATAAGCCCCTTTGGACTTAGGATTAGCCACTAGACACTCTTAGGAACCTAATCTAGGCACTAAAACCTAAGCTAGACCTTAATCACTCACTAAAACAAATTAGGACTAAACTAAACCTAAACTTAACCCTAATCCTAAAACTAAGTACCCTAAGCACCTCAAACACCAAAAGCACCTAGCCTAGCACCTTAGTCATTCTTAGCACACACCCTAGAACCTCTAAGCACCTCACACAAGTAGGTGCATCACCTACTTGTCACCTTCTTCCCCAAACCGCCTCTCTCGGCAAACCACCACCACAACCGGCCTATCTCAGCCCCCACCTACACCATAGATTCTCCTTGTCACCTACTAAACCTGCCATACCACCCCATAGCCTTGCTTGCTCGACCTCCCACCCCCCTCGACACATGGCAGCACCTTTGTGTGCTCGCTACTCCATCGAGGACTATAAATACCCCCGAACCCCTTCCATTTCTTTCCACACCTCTTATCCTCTTTAACTCACATACATTCTGTAGTATAAGACCCATAGAAGTCGAGTATAGAATCCCTTGCCCTGTCGACTTGTGGTTTGGCCGAGAGAAGCACTAGAAACCCTAGAAAACCCTAGTTAGCCCTCGTTAACCTTTCCCTAGCCAAGTAAGCCTTTCATTTTGATTTCTATAACTTTAGATTAGTCTTAGGATAGATATAGGTTTCCTTAGATCACCTAGGATCCCTTGCCTAAGCCTTGAACACTAGAACTAGTTAGTTTTCTTTTTAAAACCCTAAATAGAGTCGAATACATGTTTATATGCTATAAGTCCTTTCCATAAATCCTAAGCTAGTTTAAGTAACTTAGATAAGCTAATATTAGTTAAACACAAGCTAGGAAACCTTTTTGTTTCATAAAAATATAGTTTGCATGGAATTAGGACTAGTTTTGCAAAGTTTTCCATGCATAGGGGTATATATGGTAACTTTCTGAAAACATTAAGTCTAGGGACTATTTTTTACATTTCTTAGAAGTTATAAGTATAAGGAACCTTTTTGCAAAGTTATAAAACCCTAGGGTAAAAAGTTAAATATTTATAAACTTAAAAGGACTAGTTTTGCAAAAGTTATAAAGTTAAGGGTCTAAATGGTAAATATAGAAAAATTATAAGTCCAAGGGTCATTTCTGTCATTTTCCTAATATATAGAAGTATAGGGACTAATTATGTCAAGTCTAGATAGTTATAAACCTAAGAAATATAAGTATTATAAGTATAGGGTAGATTTTGTAAATATGTGAAACTATAAGGGTATAAAGTAAAAATATTAAAGTTAGAAGCATAACACAATACTAGGGAGCTTCATGTGAGGAGTACTATGTGGATATTTCTTTTTGACGAGTTTGTTGGGTTTACGATTTAAAGTGCCCTGACTCCTCAAACGATTATTGCATATATTTCTGAATTATGATGGCCCGAACGGTGTTATGTTATAACTAAACCCTAATAACAACATAAATCAATAGTAAGGAGCTTCATGTGAGGAGTATTAACTTCTGAATTATGATGGCCTGAATGGTATTATGTTGATAACATAATACAATAGTAAGGAGCTTCATGTGAGGAGTCTTATACTTCTGAATTGTGATGGCCCGAACGGTGTTGTGTTATATCTAAAACCCTAAAAACCCTAAGAATGATTACTTAAGAAACTTAAACTAAACAACTAAAGCTTGACATACATCCACAACTACAACAACATCAGGATACGTGAGTAAGGCAGTCTAGTTTCCGAGTCACTATTTGCATCAATTAGATTTCCCTAAGCTCAGGTGAGTTCAAGCCTCACACTTTTTAAATTCCGTGAGTTTTCATAGCCTCACACCTTTTTAAACACTTTCTAAATGCTTTACAAACCCTGTGAGGGGGATACTTGCTACTTGCTTTACTTAAAACCGAATACAAGTCTTTTTCTTTGGTTGTTGCATGAGTAAACTAACTGCCACCACTACATAGCTAAAATTCATGAATCTAATCGTTTGGGATATTTTACCCACGCGAACGCGAATATAGTTGATAGATCTATTGGAGTTTGACAACTCCCGTTGGTATTAACATCTCTCTGGATGGTACCAATAAGTACTATATTTGAACCCACTGAAGGATTAACTTTGGCAAAGTTATCCTTCCCATCCCCTCATGGTGGGTCTGCAGCCCCCATGACCCGGATTGTTAACGTGTGGTTCATGAGCTTAGTGCAACATACCCCACTCTTGATAATTGTGCATGCATCACAATTATCACACACACACACAACATTTTCCCAGATGGGTGTAACAACGGAGCCTGGGGAACTTGTATTCACTAACACTTAAACCTATGATTCTCACTCAACACCTAGTGTTGACTTTTTAAGCATGTATCCTAGGTATATCACTATTACGAAGTTATGGCAGAAGGAGGCACTGAACTCGGAGGATTTTCAAACCGGTTATCATTCAAACCTAATATAACACTTAGACTTTGGGACCTCATCAATAGTAAAAGTATATCTTTTACTATAAAAACTCTGATAATTAAATGAATGATAACTAAATTTCTATAAATGTCTCTTTTCGAGTCGTTATCTACTACTGTAACTGTGATTCCATAAAGTAATACCCCAACCCTAAATCCGCTGCGAACTGTGAAAATGGGGGTGTTACACCCAGCTTCCAACCTAAAACCTGCCGCAGGAAAAGAAATGCGGCTGAGCTTAAAAATCCCAGTGAACAGATATATACCAAAGCAAATAACAGAAGCGTATAAAAGTATAAAGAAAGGAGATCATAAGCTCCTGCTGAAAAGAATGTCATCTGTCAAATGCATAAGAGATCAACGAATAACTGAACCATATCATAAGTCAACAAAATGAAGAATCGAATAGTAATAATCAAACGAAGTGAGAAGAATCATACGAATTAGCACAATGTATCATAAGTCTAACGAAATGAAGCATCATATCTATAACGAGCATAATCAGATCATAAGGGAAAAGTAAAGAGCACGTATCAACAAAGAAGCGTCTAAACAAGGTACTTGAATAGACAAACGAATCATAAGAAAGCCACGAGCCGAACTGCCAAGGTACTTGACAGATCTCATACATACATATATACATAATCCATAATCAGATATCAAAGGATACGGAGAGGGGAGACCTCTCGGTACCACATGGAGTAGCTAGCTCCCAAACATGAAGGAGTATAGAGCACATACTCAGTTCACCATACATATAATCATATCATAATCATACACAAACATAAGTACTAGGATGCATCCATACGCACCCCATACATACATACATAAACATACATGCACCCTGCTCGCAGGACAGGTATACACATATCATAAATGGCCAGGAGTACTCATAATCATAATCATATCATACAAAGTGGGGACGCCGTGGATCAATCACACCTCCACAGAAAGTGTCATGCCATTGGTGCCTCAATGACACGGCCATGGTACTTCCATGACTAGTCAAAAACTCGGGCATAAGAAGAGAATGAAGCATACATAATAATAATCATAGAAGCATAGCATGTCACAGTCATAATCAGAGGAGTATCAACGAATGTCAATCATATATCCAAATCATAAGAATCATATCAAGTATCTTATCATAAGGAATCATAGTGAATGAATCGAGCATAAGGGTATCATAGCAAAGGCTCAAAGGAATCATATCAAGATAACGAATCAATAATCAAGGATCAAAGTCATGAGAGAGAAGACACCCTTACTGAAAAAGGGTAGAATATTTGTACCTTAAACCGCCTACGAAACCATATCATGACATAAGAATAGGAAGTCACTCCTTCTTCAGCGAATCTACACGAATTAATGATCGGCTAATTATTAATAACTTGTTTTAAATCAGATTACTCGTTTTAGTCGGCTTTCCATTTTTAGTAATTTTTCATTTATAGTAGCTTTCTAAAATAGTAACTTTCTATTTATAGTAAGTTCTCACTTTAAGTAGTTTAACCATTTTAAGTAACTTTCCTGTTTTAGTAAGTTTAGGGTAAAACTCATAATTAATCACATTAGGGTTTCTAATAATACTAAAGTATATTAAATGGTTCATATCTCATTAATGTTTAAAGTTAAATGTTTAATTAATGTGTTTAGGGTTTTAGGGCTCGTGATTATCGATTATGTTAACACACTCTCAATTAACTCGAAACGACATAAAAGGACATAAACGACACATGACCATGCATTTAGGGCAACAACAAATAGGAATAACACACTTAACACATTCTTTACACATGCATAGAAGTTACCTGGTTTTATAACAAAATTAAGCCCACTTGACGAATTTTAGAAATGTATCAGAATTCCAAACTAAAAATCACCAAAATTCTTACAGAAGCACATATGTCTTGAGTGTCTACATGAATTTTTACAGATTTTATTATTAAGTGGAAACCCCTTTACAAAAATCGTTTTCCCAAACCTACCCAAAAAATTAACTGCATAAAGACACATAAAGTTTGCCTTTAACAAACCCATTTCGACACTTCAGAAAAATCCACAAAAATTTCAGGAAGTCACACATAACCCAAATATTACTTCTGTAAAAGGAGATTTGTGTACATCAGTGATTATTCCTATTGTCAGATTTGTGTACGTCATTTCTTTGTATTCCATACCCGAGTTTACAATTAGACTTTGAATAGATCTTTCTTTTTTTGATATGGAATGAAAATCTTACTTAAAACTGGGAATTACAAAATTCGTATGTTTGATTTGCGAATTTTTAAGATTCTTTGAAATGCATTGTGATATTTTTGTATAATTTTGAATTTTTGTTGCTAATATTCGTTAGGAAACCGATATATATCCGTTGGTAAAATTTCTCATAAATCCTTCGATAGAATATGTTGGAAATGTGTCAGTAATTTGCATCGGTAATTTTGGTCGGTATTTAACGACGGATTAGAAACGGAAAATTCTTTTTGTGATTTTTGAAATACGTCGGACCGACGACGATATTACTGATGGAAATATTCAGTTAGTGATACGTCAGTAGTGATTGTTACTGACAGATTACCGACACATTTGACTGTCGGTGTTGCCTATTTTTTTAGTAGTCTGCGATCATTTTGTTGATATTCTCCTAAATTAATCTAAAGACTCAAAATGGTAAAAAGATGAACCTAGATCTACGCCCTATGCATTTTATGTTATTAAATGATTGATTATGTTGGCTGGTCGAAGCTTGTTTGCGTTCTTAGGTTCACTAACATTTATGATTTGGGTTTGTTTTGTCTCGTGTATATTATTTACAGTTACTCAATAATGGATCGCAACTTAAGAGGCTTTATTCACTATATACGTAGAAAAGTGATCTTTGGCAAGGGGTGGTCCTACGTAGGAGTGTCTAGAGTATACCATATTACCAGTGGTGCCCAAAATCTTGTATTCTTGTGTAAGACTATCAAAAATATTCTTGCTCCCACTTCAATTTCCCAAATTGCACATTCACTAGACATAGGACCTACTATTCCCATCCCCGCCACTCACCTTGTATCTATATTGGAGTATAATGTTACGGGGTATAACATGCAAGAAAACTGAATTTTAAGTGATTTCTATCTCGCTTAGCACTCAAATGAAATTTTAAATTTACTAATTTTATCAAATACAATTATCCGGAGGTAACGGAAATTGAGAAGTCAGAAGTAATAATTCTTTGTGTACCCGAGTTTTTCTTAGAGGAATGCTACAATCACTCAAATTTTACAAAAACAAAATTCACACAATGACATGGATGTTTATGATTGGTGGTTTCACTCTTATATTTTCTCTCTTCTTTTTAATTAACCCACTCATAGACATCCATGTCACTGCGTGGATTTTGTTTTTGTAAAATTTGAGTGGATGTAGTATTCCTCTTTTTCTTATAGTAAGGATAACATCGATAATGAATAATTATGTCAGGTTTTCTTTCTCGGCTTTCATCTCAAATTGATAACATGCATCTAAAGGGCAAAGGGCAAATTGCATAAAAAAGTATCCATCTTACTATCTTAGATCCAATTTCAATTAAAGGTACTATTTTTTTCCCTCAATTTAAGGTACCCGACTTTTTTTTTCTTTTTTTTTTTTAATTTAATTTTATTTATTTATTTATTTATTTTTGCCGATTTAGGTTTTTTCCTAACTTCCGTTAACAATTTTGTTAGTAAATTACATGTTTGGTCCTTGAATTTGTATAGGCATTTCATGTTTGGTCCATTCTCGTCTGTTTTCATACGTTTTTACACGTTTTCGTCCGTTTTTGTACGTTTTCGTCTGTTTTGCATGTTTTTGTCCGTTTTTCCATCCGTTTTTACACGTTTCCGTCCGTTTTTGCACGTTTTCGTCATTTTTTGCACTTTTTCGTCTGATTTCCGTCCATTTTTACACGTTTCCGTCCATTTTTACACATGCGAAAATGGACAAAAACATGCAAAGACGGACGAAAACGTGCAAAAACGGACGAAAACAGACAAAAACGTGAAAAACGGACGAAAACGTATAAAAGCGTATGCAAACGTATGAAAACGGACGAAGATGGACCAAACATGAAATGCCTATACAAACTCAAGGACCAAACATGTAATTTACTAACGAAATTGTTAACGGAAGTTTGAAAAAAACCTAAATCGCAAAAAAAGAAAAAAAAAAAAAAAAAAAAAAAAAAAAAAAAAAAAAAAAGTCGTGTACCTTAAATTAAGAAAAAAAAAAAAAAAAGAGTAGTACCTTCAATTGAAATTGAACCTAAGATGAGTACTTTTTTATGCAATTTGCCCAAGGGCAAATAATTTAAGCTTGAATTATCTATAAATTTTTTTCTTCTTTTTTTATTTTCTTCTCGACTTGATTTTTCTTCTCATCATCGATCACTATTTCTCTTCTCTTCCCTTCTCTTCTTTCTCGCAACAAACTTGAGAACAGAGTATTTGTTTTATGTGGGTGTTGTTTAATTCAAATTAAGAACAACATGAAGTAAATAATATATATTAGATTCAGC
Source organism: Artemisia annua (assembly GCA_014162995.1). Classification (NCBI taxonomy): domain Eukaryota; kingdom Viridiplantae; phylum Streptophyta; class Magnoliopsida; order Asterales; family Asteraceae; genus Artemisia; species Artemisia annua. The sequence goes on from LBNU01033243.1 coordinate 37,485, forward strand.
GATAATTAATTTGTACGCATATCATTTTTATAATAATTATAAATAAAATAAAATGAATTCATCGGAAAACTATAAGCAAAAACTCTACATCAGAAATTCAGAATACATGCTAGTTTGTGTGGAGGATGTAGCGTTGAAAATTTACTGGAAAGTCAAAAGAGTCGTTGGCACCACGGTTCTTTAATTCGTGCCTCCGTGGGACAAGAGAAAATTTGATATGAGTAACAATGCATCGTTAAATAAAGTTCTACTTTTCGCTAAATAATATGGATACTTTACAAGTATGGTATAGTTGGATAGGAGAGGAGACTGGGTGGGCACCTACGTTCAAGCGAAAAAATTGTAGCGTAAATTTTTTAGGATATTTGACTATTTGTGTAATTTGCTTCCCAAACAAACCGATTTATAATCCAGTTTTCAAAAAATATTAACGTTTTCATCCTTGATCATAATTTTCTTGCTTTGCTCATGATGCAAGGGGTGTTAATTTAGGTTCTTGCAACATAACACAGATATTTTGTTATTACTGTAATTATGAATGCGAGGAACATATATAACCTAATCATTATAAGTAGGTTATTATTATTAGAGGAAATTGATCATGATTACGGTGCCGCAGTAGAACACTCACTAGCAAGTGTAGGCTTTGTTCACGTTTAATCCGAACATCACATCTTCTTTGCTACTTATTCTCAGGTTATCTTATATTGAGTTATTTGCAAAGTATAAATAACAGTGTACAAATAAAATATACTTCTTACAAATAAACTTATTATTTCATGCGACATATGGACAACAAACTTTTTTCGCAATGTTTTCTTGTGAGAAAAATGATATGATGAATTAACAAAGAATCAATTGGCGTCTAAGTTTTATTTGTTGATGTCTCCATCTTCTTCATCCAAATTCAGGCAAAAGAACCTGTTTTTAGTTACCTCTGAAAAAAATTCTGGCGTAAATAACTAAATACCATTTCACTCATTAAATCAACAAGTTTTCCAGCAACTTTTGATATACAAAAATAAATTTGGAAAACATGAAGTTTTAACATGAATATAATGGGATGAACCGTGTATATGTATTTCTGGTGAAGGTAGCTAGGTCCTTTAATACAGAATAGTCTGTACTGGTACAATTTAATCATGAAGTTTAAGACTTTCTTCAAGTCCCACAAAGCTAACCAATGTACGAAAGAGACCACATCAGTGGGACGTTTCGATTTTTGGTTGGTGAATAACTAGAACAGCCACAAGAGAACCAATTGGACAACATAACATATTGTTTAGATTCTAAGACATATAACCTTTTATTGTTCTTGGTGGTTCCGTAATACAGTATAACTGATCTTTGAACTTTTGTGCAACAAAGCATGTTGATTCGTATTGTGTTATCAACAGTAACATAGACAGCAACCTTGCAACAACCTTTGTAAGTTGTGGTGCGTATGATTGTTATTTTGAATAGTAAATGTTGGATGAATGAATTGAAAGTTGATGTAGTGTGTCCCATGTCAAAGGTATCAAATAAGCAAATATTATGATTTCTTTTTTTCATTATCATAAAATTAATTACACACAAATTTTCAGATAAAAATATTGTTTATTATAAAACTGCTGCAACTAATTTACAGCAATTAACCTACCACTTTATATTTGATTTTGAGATAAATATATAATTGAACAGTAATGGGACTAGTTTACAAAAAGAAATCGGATAGAAGGTGTTATACTGTTTACAGTTTTACACTCTCTCACCAAGTGCTTTAAATGAGCACTCTTTTAATAGTCATGCTCCAAATTCCAAAAATACCGAGACTACTGTTTCTTTCTCAATTTGCTCACCTTTTTTTACGTTGGAAACTATAATTCCAAACTAATGATAGAAATCGATCAATACGATTTAAACAATATAGCAAACTATAGAAATCAATACATGCGAGCATTTACAGATTTCAGTGATTGGTTGATGTGACACTCCGTGTCAAATAAACAATAGCCGCCACACACTTGTGATATCCGACGATATAAATATGCTAGATTATTTACATTCTCGATAAATCTTTTCTGATTTTCTTTCACTTATATAAAAGTCACGTTGACCTGAACATGCACCATGTCTAATTTCGTTCACCTCAAAACATTCGTTATTTTTCCAATTGATATGTTATCTAGCCTTAAGTTTATAAAGAATCGACTCAACCAATAGACTAACACTTACGGGCAGTGTGCTTGATCGTGAATAGCTAGACTTATAAGAATAGAAATACGAAAAACAAAACACGAAACATAAAAAGGAAAAATAGTTTTGGGTCACAATACCTCGATACACCGTAGCAACTTTTTTTGAATACGCCGTATCCATGTCCTGGTCGATACGCTGTATCCCAAATTTGATTGATATCTCTTTTCCACAATGTTAGAAATGAAAAAGTGTCGGTCTATTATGTATTTCATATTTTTATTAGTTTAGTTTAGTTTAAATCTTGTGTAAACCATTTAGTCCAATTCCAGCCCATTACAAGGCCCTGGGTCGGCCCTTTTGCGTGATTGTAAGTATAAATAGACCTTCTCCATATGTGGAGAGAGTGTGGTTTTAACGTTTTTATAGAATCTAAAAAAAGGGGTTTGAATAGTTTCATCATTTTCAATTACGTTTTAAGATTTTTAAAACCTTTTTATTCTTTTTGAAAATCGTTTGATTCGTGGTTATGTGATATCAATCAACAATGTATATGAACACAACTATTTTGCACAAAGTAAACAATGTATGAAGAAGAGATAAACGAATAGAAACAACCAAGCCAAGATGCGAAGATTTATAGTGGTTTGGCTACGAAGCTCACTCTTCGCCCTACTCCACTCCTCGAATATCACATTCGAGAGTTCACAATCACTATGTTTATAAACTCCCTTCAGGTGGAGAAAACCGTACACCTTCGCTTACACCAACTTACGACACTAAGCAGAATGTCAAGTCATAATCCTAGCTAGAACCAATCTACACACTACTACACGGACGTACACCTCGTTCACTTGGACTTTCACACAATCCAAGCCTTCTCGGTACACTTCACGGACTTTCACCTCGTCATAATCTTCACACACCAATACATGGACTCACACCACGTCCTAAACTACATACAACACTTCTCGGACATACACTTTGTCCAAATCTACACTAACACGTTTAATCTCGACTCACACAATAGTCAGATACACCAATATACAACAAAGAAGAATGAGAGAGTTTAGATGAAGAAGAGAATCGTAAAACAAGTTACGTGTGCGTGATGCCTAATCTATAACACTTTGTTTCTTGATGACTATGAGTGTTATTCTCTTGCACTTGGAGGTAGAGGGTTACGAGATCACTTATAACATATATCAACGAGTTATTGTGATCAAAGAAGGGGAAAGAAAGAATATAAATATTTTGTGCCAAGAGGGTTGATTTTTCTGAAGAAATAGTGCAGTATTTATTGGCATCAGGAGGAGCGAGGGATGTTCCATTAAACCTTGGATGGTCCTCGTTCACTTTGACTTTCACACAATCCAAGTCTTCTCTCTAGACTTCACGGACTTTCACCTCGTCCTAATCTTCACACACCAATACATGGACTCATACCACGTCCTAAACTACATACAACACTTCTCGGACATACACTGTGTCCAAATCTACACTAACACGATTAATCTCGACTCACACATAAGTCAGATACACCAATATACAACAAAGAAGAATGAGAGAGTTTAGATGAAGAAGAGAATCGTAAAACAAGTTAAGTGTGTGTGATGCCTAATCTATAAC
>LBNU01033244.1:19078-31239 GCA_014162995.1 Artemisia annua
TACGTTTTGGAAAACGTGGAAAGTTGAACCCAAGGTACATCGGTCCATTCAACATCCTAGAAAGGATAGGACCCGTGGCATATAAACTTGAACTACCCGAGGAACTTAGCCGGATTCACAACACTTTTCATGTGTCAAACCTTAAGAAGTGTTTAACCGATGAATCTCTTGTCATTCCATTAAAAGAGATACAACTTGATGACAAACTTGTTTTCACCGAGGAACCAGTAGAAATCATGGATAGGGAAGTCAAACAACTGAAACAAAACCGTATTCCTATCATCAAAGTTCGTTGGGACTCCAAACGAGGACCGGAGTACACTTGGGAGCGCGAGGATCAAATTCGCACCAAGTACCCACATCTCTTTTCATAAGACACCCTTGGCAACTATCTTAAACTGGAATTCCGGGACGGAATTCACTGTAAGGAGTATGTACTGTAGCCTCACGTAATTTCCCGTACGATTAGTAAATAAACAAACATGAATATAAGACCTTGTGTTAAATTAAATGCTATTTTACGAGTGACAATTTTTTTTTGTTATGACTTGTTATATAAATCACAACGATATTTGTGATTGATCATTTCCTAGGAACAATGCTTACACACAAACCTCTATAGTCTAAGTATCGCGAATATATTTTAAACGTTTATATTTTTATAATATACGATTAGTTTAAATACCGTACAATATTTATATGTTTCCCGAGCCTACGAAAATTTCCGAGATCACCCACTAATATTATTGGACCGTAACCCGACCCTTGAAATTTACTACGTGGGCCCCCGTGACCCATTGGGCCACGTAATCCCAATACAAACTCAAACGGACCCTTATATTTATTTTTCTTTCTTTTCTGCTGGCCAGACGAAAACACAAGCCCAACAGGCTTTACCAGCCCAAACGCACCCTTAGTATATTTTGTTTTCTTTTCCTTGTTTCCCAGTCGCGACATAGCCACAAAACACCCTCGTTTCTTTTATTTTTGACACATAACACGCATATATTTTTACATATCTTGATTTACCACCTAGCATAGAATCAGGAATGATAAAATTTACGTATTATCTCAATCGTTTGCTATCTTAAATCTGGCCAAAGTGAAACCCCAAACCACACGAACCAAATTTATGAAAACGTGTCATAGACTTTCCCTAGCACCACCCATGCCTCCCCAATGACCTCTAAGCTAACAAAAGCTACAGGAACATGTCAGGAATGAACATAGATTTTCCTTACACATTCCCTTTGTTGCTAGTACACGATTGGATGAAAATGTGGTGCCACACCACAACAACGTGCCAACTCACAAGTTCTTTGGCATCTTTCCCTTGTCTTGAACCCTCACAAGCCCTCTATAACTTCCCATGCATCCTCAATTAATCACACACACTCAAACGTACAAAATCTCTATTATTCGTAAAGTGTTGCCATCGAGTTGGGACAGAAAGTTGGCGAAGCGTACGAAGTATAGAAGTGAACCAAAGAAGCGAACTTTGCTCATCTTGAACCATTGCTACGACGTGAACCATTGTACCTTGATCCTTTGTTCCATTTCGATCCATACGTACCAATTTACCCCACCCCTAGAGGTGAGGTGAGAACATGGAGAACTCTTTTCCTTATTTTCATTTCGTTATTTTGTTTTTGGCACATTTACTTTGCCCATTTAATTCGTAAAATAATAACGTGATATATACATTTTAATTGACATTCTAATTATTCAACACGTTAACAAATGAGATGCATAAAGTTTCGAACTATATAATGACGTTTAACCAATTAACTCAACGCGTTTTGAAGGTCACTTGACCCATTCGTATAATTAGAAAAGACTTAGAACATTTTCTAAGTCTAGAACTATTTTCAGAAATGGATTGGATCGTTTGGTTTGGTCTCGTAAATAAATATTTAGACACATGACTAAACCTTTTTTATAACTCGACCTCATTGACACCTTGGTAAACAATTGGGAAACACTTTTATTCGAACCCGTAAGCTTATATAAGCAGTATGCTCGACTCCTTTTGAACCTATCAAAATTGTTTTGTAAAACTCAAATAAGTTAACATTGGGCTTGTTAGCCCGTTAAGCTGTTAACTAGCTTATTCAATAAGCTTGTCACACAAGCTTGTTTGCAACATTTTTGTACTTTAAAAATGAGCCCAAGGCCAGACCCAAAGGTCTCGTAAGCCCATTGGATCTAAAAATCTTATTGGGCCTTGATATTGTCTCGTTAAGGCCCATTTGTCAAAATAAATACTTTTTAATGAAATAAGCAGTTGAAATAAGCTTATCTAAACATACTGAGCTTATTTAGAAAATAAAAATGTTAAACTTTTAATTTGGTGAAATTTGGACTAAATTTGCAAAACTTTATAACCGAGGGACTAAAACAGCCAAAAGGGAAAACTTAGGGTCGAAACTGTCAAATCTGAATTTTTGAGTTACAAACTGTTAATATTGAAACATGAAGTTAATAAATGTAAATTTTGATATCTTTGGACTAAAAATGTAATGATATTTAACTTTGGACTAACGGTGTAAAACTTATATCGTTAGGATTTAAAATGTAATTTTGGTAAAACTTGGAGGATTTTCTGTAAATATTATTTTATAAAAATAATATTAATGTTTTATATATAAAAACACATATTTAATATAAAACTTTTATAAATTTAAACTTATATATATACGTTATATAATTCACGACTATAATTAAAATTAACGATACAACGATATATTATTCTTCTCTTTTAACGATACGTGATTCGTTTTCTCTTATAAGATACAATTACGACTTATCGGCTATAAACTTTGACTTATTAATAATGACTTTACATCGATCATCGACCATTGTACTTACAAGTTATATGTATATATAACTTTGTTTTTAAACTTCAAGCATTAAAACAAACACGAGTTTTGTTCATACTGAATGACTAATATTCGCGATAAAACCAGACTTAGACTATCAACTGAAACTTGCATTATCTTTTAGGTTGTGTGTGAAGCCGTTGCCTAGCATCGTTGAGTTTACGATATTACTACATCTACTGTACTACTAAGGTGAGTTCATAGCCCACTCTTTAACTATTTTCCCGTGGGGGGATACATGCTTAAAACACGAACACAAGTCTTTTATACCGGGTATTATGATACCGTCAGGCTAACGTTATTTGCTTAAGTTGCTATTGCTAAAAGTCCCTCGATCATGAACCTTAATCACTTGCAGGGTGAACGTAAATAAGTGTGGATAGTACTATTAGTGATTAACAATCCTCGTTTGGTCGTTAGAGAAAACACCAGGCGTACTTTATTGTTCTTATAATAGGTTATTGGCAAATACCTATCTTGAGGGCCTACTACTTACCGTCATAACTTGAGCTTATGATTGGCTGTTAATCGTTGTGTGTCATGAGCTTAAGGCAATAACAGAAACATTGATTTTAAACTTGTTGATTGCATGTGATTGCAATACATTCTTTAACTTGTAATTCAAACTATTAAACTTAAACCTATGAATATCACTCAACTTTATGTTGACTTTAGCATGTTTATCTCAGGTAACTAAACAAGACGGAACTTGAAGGCACGGAGTGGGCATAAACACAACATGGACTTTAATAAAACTACTTTATTACTTTCAGAATAAAAACTTGTTCTTTAACTTATGAAATGTCATGTTCTTTAGATATTTGGTATTTTGAAATAAAATTAAACTTTAATACGTCACTTTGTGTCGTTTTCTATGATTGTGACAAAGATCCTTGAAGTAATACCCCGAAAGTCTTCCGCTATCATTATTAAGTCTTCCGCTGTTGTTGACAACTTTTGGGGGTGTTACACATAATCGGGTAGTATCTCTAGTGGCACCGTTAAGGTCAATGGAATCTACGATTTTAAGAAAGTCCCTAAGGTGTTGAATTGGGTCTTCGGACATATGTCCATGGAATGTAGATCCGCTTTGCACCAACCGGATGGTGTCGGATCGCAAGGGAGACACATTGGCTCCTTGGGTGAGCTCAATGGTGTTTCGATAGCCATGGTGGCTAGGTCGGGAATACTCTCCTAAGGTACGGGCTCTAGGAGGTTGGTTTGGTTGTGGTGGGTTGTTGGGATCGAGGATGTTACCACCTTCCATGATGGCGGATGGTAATGGTTACGAACAAAAAACACGAAGAAAATAGATAGACTAAAGAAATCCTAAAAAAAAAAAATCCCACTAGAAAGTAATCTAGTGAGTAGACCTTATAAAATAAAAAATTCTACCTAAACAATAACTATTCCCCGGCAGCGGCGCCAAAAACTTGATGAGCGTGGGATTGCGACCACGCAACAGGTTTTACCTCTCAAGGGAACTTGAGAAGCTTGCAATCCCACCAGGCAGTGTACCTGGTCGGTGTAGTATAGTGTAGTGGTAAGTACGGGGGATTGATCGTTCTCTCACAGGGAATAGTGTTCGTTAGGATTGAAAAACTACTCTAAAAGGTCTAAAGGTGAACGAAGATTATTTTTGTATTTTTATATTTTATGGAAAGCAAGTAAAATCTCGGGTTTTGAAGGAGTGGGCGGAATTAGTTGCTAGTCAACTAACCCAAAAAACTACAATTGCAAGAAAAATAAAATAACTAAACTATTGTGGTTGTGAAAACTTATATGGAGACAAATGTGTTTACTTAGACTTCCTTACTCCCTAACTATCTTTTACCGGTTAATTGGTGTATGTATTACTTGCGTGGATGACGGGTGTATTCCTTAACAATTCATGGGGTGGCATACATATCTCCCCAATTCTATGAGCTCTTATCTCCTCCTACAACTATGCGTACACATAATCATAGGGATTGTAAACAGTGGCTCATGCGTTAAATACTACCTTAATAACCTAGTATGCCTTAGTTACATGTTTCTTAAGACGTTCAAGCATGTTACCATATAGGAGTATTGCCAGTTTTCTTAAGCCTAACATTGATGAAACATTCATCCCAACAAAGTAATAACACACCAATCAACCAATAATTAATAGTTAGGTTTCATTAGATCTAAGCAAACACAAGAAAAATCTAGCCTAGCATGTTAATTGAAAGACAAGCATAAGATATAATTAACCAACACATAGACATATTGATTAATTTAAGTTAGGACTTATCTTTAATTGAACATGAAGGTTTCAAGGGTGAAAAACCCTTGAAATTACAGCTAAAATCGTCTTTAGGGTTTATCCCAAACTTGTACCAAAAGTTCCACACTAATGAATGAAAAATAGGAAAATATATATAGATAGATTTTACATTCTGACGACGTCAGGTTATAGGTTCTGACGCCGTCAGCTCGCCGTCATTAGGGTTCTCGGATGGCCAAGATTTACTTCTGACGCCGTCACCCTTTAATTTGCTCTGGGCTGTCACTCTTTAAGTTAACACCTGACGGCCTACATTCTCTAACACCTGACGCCGTCAGGTGTAAACATCTTGTTTTCTTCATAGGGCGTCTAGTGTAATCTGATTTCACTCCTTTGTCAACGTTGGCTGACGGCGTCACCTTGTGACTCTGACGCTGTCAGGTAGGAAATCCAGCTTCTTTTGAGACTTTGTCGTTTTCTTCACTTTTATGCTCCAAAAACGTTCAAATATGCATGTTTTCCAGAATTCTTCTCAAAAGTACCTAAAATGACAAAAGGAACGATTTAGGGCAATATTTGATCACATTTACTCGAATTAGGGCTTAAATGACCCCTTAAAACGGGTACACTTTTCGTCTCATCACTTATCTATAAGCTTTGTTATTGAAACTAAGAGTTCATTTTCACTCTTCGAGAATTCGGAGACCTTCTTCATCTTTCGTGTAGGCTACATTTGTGACAACCCGCAAAATTTCTGATATGTTCTATTAGGAGAATCGATCAATTATTTTGAGTTTGGTTTCACTTTCGAGAAACTAGACGTATTTATAGTCAATCTTGTTGGAAATATTGTTCTGAGCGCATTGGTGTAATTCCCGTGTCCTGAATTTATCGTTTACTAGTCGAAATGAGCCCCGAACCGCATTTCGTGAAAGATTTGATAAATTACAGCTATGGTCCTTGTGTTACATTTTCATCCGCGCCCTCCATCTATTGGAAACCTTGCACCTTGTTTTTACAAGTTTGGAAATAGTTTATATATAACATATCATCATTTAGGGTTTTCATTTTTTTTCTAGCCTCATCTCATTTCACTCTCTAGGGTTTGGCCGACTACCACAGCTGCCACCCTCCTCCTGGCCGCCGTTCATTATTCCGGCCACCAGCAACCACACCGCCACCATAACACCTTTATCTCACCTGTTGTGACCCGTATTCATAGAGCACGCGCCGGGAAACACCACCACGCCACACCACAGCCACCACGGCTGTCACATCGCCATCATCTAGTGAAGGTCATGAGTTGTTTTGTTTGTACGAATTGAGTGTAAGGTTCGTGTGGGATCTAACGTTGGAGCGTGAGTCATCAAGCCGCCGTCATCACCATAATCTCCTCCTCATCTCTTCTCCTCTCCCTCTTTCTCGATTTGGTAAATCGTGAAAACCCTTTTGTTATTTATTTTTTTGATGAAACCGATTATAAGTTTGGGTCATGTTTTTGTGGATATTAACTTTGTTAAAACGAGATTGAAACATGGATCTAAAAACTGAATAAAAACATGATTTGATATGTGTTCGTGTGGTAAGAATATGTGAAATGGGTGTTGTTTGATTTTCGTACCATATTGAGTCATCTCGGTCGAGATCGAGTCGACTCAGTGAGTGTGACAAACGGGGTTAAATTTCAGTCGGTGTTTAGCCTCGCTTATATTGAGATCAATTCGGCTTGCTTCTGAAATTCATTGGTTGTTTAGCTATTCCCTTGTGACAGATTTGGATTGATGGTTTTGGACTCGTTGTGATTAATTCGACCGTTTGGTTTAACTTAGGTTCAGTTTCGTGTTGTTTGAGATTCGTATTGTTGTGAGTCGTTTGGTTTTGAGCCGTGGTCAATTCGAAGCCGAGACCTCATGGTCTCGGTGGTGTTTGAGTTACTTATATTTCTTTTAGTGTCGAGCTTAGTTTCCGGATTTTCTCCATAGCAGTAACTCATTTCGTGTCTTGATTGGCTTGTTGTATTATGTTCATGATAGTGTCGAGTTTGATAAAACTAAGGATACGTTTAGTATTAGTAAGGAGAAATGTAAGAGGTGTCAAATTTTGGTGACATTTATAAAGTGTAAATGTGTGTAAAAATGCTCTTGTGTGGTTACTTGTTGATCTAGTCACGTAGGGTGCGTTTGATTATGAGATTGGGCCTGAGCCCATAAGTTAAAAAGGGTGTGACTAATGATTATATTAGAAGTATGTTTGATTCTAATTTGTTGTTAAGTCAAAATATATTTGACTAACCGGTTTCATTGTTTTGACTTTTGCATATATTGGTACGTTTCGGTTACATATGGGACTTTGTGACCGTGAATATTAGACATTGCGAATACTTAACGGAATTGATAATTGGGACTTTGACTTGGAATATTGGATAAATACTGGACTTGTATTGCATTATTGGACAATGTGGACTTATTGGACTTGAAACGAATACAATATATTAGACTCATAATGAATTTAATATATTTGATTCGCAACAAATATACACTAAGTAAATAATGACCAATAATCAACGATTACTTTCATTAAAAGGTTTTGAGAAGATTTTAATCGAAACTCATGGTTTTATCGATTTGTAAACTTTCGCTAATAGAAATACAAATTTGAGTTTTCTCACAAAACTTAAAATAACTTTTTACACTTCATTGATTATTTTCTAAGCTATTTGGGAATGTGGGAAAACACTGAAACTTACCAATCGACCTATTTTTTGTTATATAGTTAATTGTCGTCATTTTATAGTTTTCTTTGATTAACTTGAGTTTGCCAGTATTTCTTGACCTTATCGATGTTGTTCGTCTTTGGCGTGACTTGTATGTCGATGACTTTTCTATTTTGGCGTGAGTTATATTCAGAATCTGTGTTTTCTTACCACACCACACGAAACATTGATACTAAACTTTTTATAAGTAAAGAATTGATTTATCCACGAAAACTATGACACATCGTCTTTTATAGACTTCATTATTGTACGAGCTATATTTTGAGATAACCGTATGCGTATTAGGGTGTACCATCGTGCTCGTACTGCTTGGTGCCGTCGTGCCCATCTTCTGCATATCGTTGTGATTAGCTCTAGATGCCAGTTGTGTCCGTCGTGATCTTTGCATTGCTGTGGCTAAGGTGAGTTCATAGCCCCCTACTTTTACTGGTTTTTAAACTTTTTTGGGGGAGAATACATGCTCGTTTTCAACTAAACTCAAGTTTGCTTATTTGGATACGTGTATTGTTCACTCAAGATTTGACTGTTTGGTTGAAATATTTGATTCGGTTATTTGAATGCGTTATGTGGTGACTTGTTTATTTATGTGGTATGAGATTTGTGATTGTGGTTTATGAAACTGTTACATGTGCTGGCTAAGGACATATCTTATGTTGTTTACACTAAGGTTGTAGCATGTCGCCATGGGGTGAGCCAACCTTAGGGTGTTATGTAGAGCATGTCACATCCTTGCGAATGCAAGGCATGTCGCATCCTTGCGAATGCATATTGTATTGATTTGGGTGTTATGTAGAACATGTTGCATCCTTGCGAATGTAGAGCATATCGCATCCTTGCGAATGCAGGGCATGTCGCATCCTTGTGAATGCCATTGTATGAGATTATGTGATTAGACTATAGTGTGCACCTATAGGGAATTCGTTGAGTGGTTTGACTTAGCCACCATAACAGGATAAATTTGTGTGACTCTATATGAGTATAGCATCTATGTGATTGTTTGTGATTCAAGTTGTTTGACTACGAGTTGATTGTGATTATTTGATCTCGAATCGTGATTTAGGCAGTGTGAGCCTACGTTAAATTTGACTTGTTGAAAAGGATGATTTGGACTCGAAAACCTTTTGGTTCAACTATGTTGTTTTAAACTAAAACTCTATGGACTCACCAGCGTAAGCTGACCTTTTAGCGTGTATTCTCAGGTTTAAGGCGATAGCTCACTATTGGAAGGCGCTTGGCAAGGGGCATGGTCGTAGGCGACTCTGATAAAGCAATTGGGACCACTTCATTTATTTTATGGGCCTATTTCTGCACTATTTTTATAGCATGTAAACTATGCTTTACATAACAACTTTTATTCTATATAAAGGAAATAAAAACCATTCTTTGTTCCTTGTGTTGGGATACCAATTACGTAGCACCCAAATGCATGTATGCTTCCGCTAGACCCGAATTTTGGGGGTGTTACAACATTGCTTCTACTCCGAAGATTGGTCCCTAAAATATATCCTCCCCCAAAGAAATTGTTCCATCTCCCTATGCCAAAACCTAATAAGCCCCGACATCATCATTGAGGAAGTATCCGAACGTAAAACTAGCTTCACTAAGCATAAAGACAATGAAAATCCTTATGAGCTTTACACCTCTGAAGTCTTACCAAACCTAAAAAATTTGGGAACTTCTCATTCAGGAAAACATACTTTCTCTAACGGGAAATAGAGATCATTTTCTGGCATCTTGTGCCTATATGCTTTATTGCCTTGCAACCGGGAAACAAAGCCATTTTATATACGACATTTTGAAATTCTAATGCAAAGCCGTGACCATTGTTTGTTCGTTTTACTGAAAACTTTTGAATCGTTGTAACTGAATTGCCAGTTTTATATACGACATTTTGAAATTCTTTAAGCTTGTGTTCCAATTCAACAATCTCATCAATGTATGACTTAACTTTTTCTCTGGTTTTGCGTTTATGTACTTTGAACTCGACTTGACAATTTGACAACTCAGTTTTAGTTTTTAAAATGACTGCATCAAGTTGTGCAATTTGTTGTTTGTGTTCAAACGCTTGTTTTTCCAATTCAGAAGTTAAGTTGTTTTTAGATTCCATTATTTTAGAAATTTGATGTTCTAACTCCTTTTCTTTAAGATAAGATTTTTGAAAAGCAACTTCAAAGCTTTTTTCCCGATTTACAAGTTTTTCAACATTATTCAGTTGAAATTTATAGCACTCAATATCCCTAGTTAATAATGCATTTTTCTCTTTCAATCTAGCATTAAGCTCTTGACATTTAATATTTTGAGATTGACTAGTCATGAGAAGGGTCTGAAGTTCTGAATCTGGATTAGACAACGGATCAAGATGTTCAACGTGAGTATTGTTATCATTGACATGATTAGTATCCGAATCATCAAATGTGACAACCGGGTTAATTTGATCATAATCATCAAATATAACTTTTGTGTCCATTTGAGTATTCGTGTGTGTGGATAACAATGAATCATTTTGAACACCTTGTTCCTTGTGAGGTGCAGATGCAGACGGGGAAGCAATTTCATGTATCAGGCATGAGTTAAGATCAGTTACCTGAGACAGACCATCAGTGTCATACACTGGGCCCGAGTCACTCATGTGGAGTTCATGCATGTTGGCCATAAGCATAACAGCAGCATTTGCTTCCAAATCTTCCATGTCATCATCAGAATGTGCATTGGCCATGAAGCTGTTGGCATTAGCATTGTTATTGGCACGGGCTTCATCTTTGAGCGCTAGGAGTAATGCTTGCTTGTGATACTTGCTGCCTTGAGTACGTGGTGAAGGACATGCAGTTGCCAAGTGACCTATCCCATTGCAGTTGTAGCATCTGATGATTGTATTCCCTGATTCAGTATTCCCAGTTTCAACAAGTTCAGCCTTTTTCTGAGGGACACCACCATTGTTCCTGAATCCTCCATTGTTATTAAACCGTTGTCCAGAATTAGAGTTACCCATATAACCACCCGATCCAAATCTTCCACTGTTACGATTCTGAACTTCAACGCGACCATCGTGAATGACAGCTTGATTCCTTGTGTTGGAAGATGTGCGAAGACGATTGTTGGACTTGTTGGAGAATTTGCTGAAAGCTCGAGCAATTAGTGCAATTCCTTGGTTAAGACTGTTGAAGTCCTCATCATCATCGTCATCATTAGCAGTGTGTTGTGTAGACAAGGTGTCATTGTTGTCATATGAGGCAAATTGATTTGCAGGAGGGTGCATTGTGGAATCATAGGATGAGTACTGAGGTGTGTGGTTTTGAGATGGGTAGTTAAGATAAGTATGGTCTGGAGGGTAAACATTGTGTTGTAGTGGTGGAGAAGGAACATGTGATTGAGCAACAAGCGCCAAAGAGTTTGTAGGTGGGGGCTGTGAATAGTTTCCTCTGAGAGCGCGTTCTTTGTCCACTTCATGTTGATGGTGTTTCAGATATTCATACAACAAACCATAAGCTATCTCATGAAGATTCTTTGCTTGTCGAACAAACGTCACATACTTCTGCCAATCAGGACCGAGACATCCTAAAAACTTTGTGTTGATAGCAATCTTTGGTAAGATGATATTATGTCTGTCGAGGTCATTAATGATGTTCGTGAAGCGATGGTAATATGACTCAAGTGATTCCATTGGCTCAATCATGAAGTGTGTGTATTCCATATAAAGTTTAGATTCCATGTCCTCTTGATTCAATTGAGTACCTTCCATTAGGAGATAAACATGTTCCCACATAGCCTTAGCTGTTTTCTGAGCATCAACACTACGAAAAATCGGATTTGGTATGCCTTGAAGAATATAGATCATAGCATATTCATCTGCTTCTTGGTGAAGTATTTGTTCAGCAGTGAGTTGAGCGTCAGTAAGAGGTCTTCGTGAATCAGGTATGGGTGGATCAGCATTAGGATCACCAGGGACAAAGTTAGTCGGTGTCACAAATGGACCTTCAGTGATTACTTGTCTCATGTATTTGCCATGTGGTTTCTTGAGTTCAAGAAATCGTAGGAATCGACTTGACCACTGAACATAGTTACCGGGTGTGAGCATTAGTGGTGTGTCAAGTGAACCTGCTTCATGCCTTGATTGTTGAGTAGTTATGACTTCACACATTTGGTCAAATCAATGAGTTTGTTTCGACGGTGGAGTGATTTGTTGCATGGGAAAAGGTGGAGGTTGAGGTAGTTGTTGATGTTGATGCATCATAACATGTTGTTGGGAGATCGTTTGATGATA
>LBNU01033244.1:32305-45779 GCA_014162995.1 Artemisia annua
AAAAATTTTGAGACTTTGTTGGTTGTTTGAGTTTGTAACACAAGTTTGAAGACAAAGATGTGATAGAAACACGAAACAAACAAGAAAGTAGCAAACTTTTGCAAAAAATAACGAATGAAAACAAAGATTTTGGATCGTTGAAAACAAAAACAAAAGTTACACCTTCTTCTAGCGATTGATACCACTTGTTAGGTCACCATATTGTAAACACAAGTATTGGTTTTGTTAGAAATGAGATGAGAATAGAGTTTGGTTGATTAGATCAAATAAGAAAGATAAAGTGCAAGAGTTTCCTTTAGATATTGAAATAACCAACAAAATGAAATGTAAACATGAGGTCCTATTTATAGGTGAGGAATAGGGCAACACTCCCTTCCTCCCTACTTTGTCTAATTCGTGGGCTTTGAGGCCCATTGGACGTTTACATGGACTTCATACATAACATGAGTAAAGTAAATATAGTAGCAACCTATTACATGTTCTGAAATAACCGAGACTTGATAAATAGTAATAAACTTAGATCCTAACAGGTTTAATCTACCCTATTATGCTGCTCATAGGATGTGCAATGTTAAGAACCGCAAAAATAAGGTTTTAACTTATGGGATGCTCTTAACTCACATCTATAGGCACTTCAAACTCACCATCCCTAACCTTTTAGGTGTTACTACTTAGGGTATATAGGTTATGGAACCCTTAGGCGTCCAAGGTCAAAAAAAGTAAAGGAAAACGCATGCATACTCCTTCCGCATCATCTTCCACACCTAACCCCACCTCATCGGACGATGAAGTACATGAGGATGTTGGTGAAGGATCAAGCCGAACTCAATGGGAACTATCTTCGTTGTCATATATTCATAACTTCCCAAAATCAAAAACATCACCTATGAAGACCGGGGCTAGGTTGGAGAGGATGACCCCGAGAGATGATGAGACGTCAAGCCACAATGATGAACCGATGACAATCAATGCACAAGGAGGTGCATGGGATGTTCAAGTCATTAGCCAAAGCCGTGTCAAAAGCTTTTAAGAAAAAGCTTTAGAGGTACTTGGTGTTTGGTAGTTGTTATGTACTTTGATTATGTCAATTGTTGTATTATGTTATGATTAGAATGTTTATGACTTTTTTTAACACTTACATTTTTATTGTGAAGATGCGTAAGATTTTTCTCTTTATTTATCTTTAAAACTTATGCTTTGTGATTTTGTTTTACTTGATCTTACTTGCATAATCTCTTATGGATATGTTGACTTGTTATGTTTATTGCACTAGCTTATCATTTCATTTAAAACTAGGAGTTTAGTTGCTTTTGAACTAAATAAAGTAACTATATATTTGAACCATTAATTCACCTAAACCAATCATCTACCTTTCACATATACACATAACCTTCACCCTCCAAACCAATGGGCAAAAATGGGAAACTTGACCCTCAAACAATGGGCCACGGATCCATGGATCCCTTAAAGGGATCCGTCTGCCTTATGGGATCTATCGCTACCCTGCACCAAATTTAAATTTTGAATTTTCCCACTTTTCAATACCAACTTCTCTAATATCCTTAGGACACTTACTTTCCCATTTCTTCATACTCCTTATTCATTAATCTACCATGTAAAACTCTTCTTCGCTTATTGTTTATGTACCGATACATTTCACGACACTTTACTTGCACCTTTATCTTCAATCTCCTCAACTTACCACTACTTCCTCAACCATGGATACACAATTTAAAGGCTCAACCAACAGCCGTAGGAGCTCCAAACCACACATAAGTGTGGGGGACTATCTCCTTATTAACCTAGAATCATCCTCTGATGACAAATTCTCTAAACAAACACGTTCTTATACACCCACTAATAAGCACATTCTTCCACACAACAATTCTCCTTCACCCGTTAATATTAACCTTCACATTCAATCACCCGTTGATGTTAACCTTCCTTTTAATGATAACCCAACTCCACAAAACAACTCTTACTCAATCAATGTTAGCCTTCCTCCACCAAACAACACTCATTTACCCGCAAATGATAACTTTACTCAACAAAACCACACTCACTTACCTACAAATGTCAACATTCCTAACCTGCCTCATTCTCAAGGAAAACCTACACGAAGCCATTCCTCACCCGGATCATCAATATATATCAAAAATTTCCTTGTCGTTCCTCTACTTGCTCAAATGCCGGAGCCACACACTTCATCTTGTCAATATTGCTTCAACACAACTCTAGCTCGTGAGAAAATTTGCCAATTAAGGAAGGAAACTCGTTTCTGCTTAGTCACATTCATAACCATGTTGCGTCCCTCCACAACTCCGCTCCCAAAAATCAACCCTTGATCTTTTATTTATCTTTCGATATGGTTGTAAAACAACTAACTAGGATGATTTTATCTTGTACTATTAACATATATCTATCTATGTTTGCTTATGTTTGATGGTTGTGTTTACATCTTTATGTTTATACTTTTGTGTGTTATGTTTGCTTTTGCACTAAGTTTGTTTTGTAGCACATCAATATTGCTCGATTCCTTTGGATGCTCTCATCAAGGGGAGCATGAGCCAAGGGGGAGCCTTTTCAACAGCTTTTTAGCTTTGCTACAACCTTTTTTTTTTGCTTTGACAAAAAGGGGGAGAAAATGGTTTAAACTCATCTCTAAATACTTACGGAGTATTTACTTCACTTTTACTTAATATGAGTTTATATTTTGTCATCATAAAAATGGGGGGCATTGTTAATACAAATAGTCGCATAAAAATGTTATTTCTATTTAAAATTTCTCTCTCTACGGTTTGTTAATGACCAATATATAAAACGTGTTAAGTAAAAGTTCAAGTAATCAAGTTTTAGACTTAACTTAACCTTTGTCAATAATCACTTAAGTATGTACATGAATCTTAGAGCTTGCATAATGATCAAAGGATGATTTATCATACACATTGCATGAAGCTATTGCATTGTTTTATAAAAACTTACATACTTCTATAAACTTTCACAAAAGTTTTATTTACCTTTGATTAAACAAATTACTCTCACATAAGAAAATGTTTTAATCGTCATTTGACTAACTAGTCAAGAATTTTTTCTTTTGAAAAGTAATTCAAATGCAATCTTGCATGGATAAATGGATTAACTATTTTGGTGATAATCCAAGACTAATGAGTAAATCATCTAAAGTGTTTGCATGAAAAATATAATTATCACATTTTAGTGTCTTGTGTATTTAACAATAGCAAGCATCTTACCCTTTTATATAAGCTTTTCTCATGCATCATAAAAGATGTAATATTTCATACAAGACATGAATGACCTTAAAAAACAGATAGATTTTTAGGCTTGCAGGTGAGGGATGGATCCCTTCAGATGGATGGATCCCTTAAGTGTGTCATAAAGATATAAAAGATATCTAAAACAAATAAAATAACAATAATAAGACAAAAGAATAATATAAATATACAAAAAACACAATAATATTAAATCACAAACACTAAAACGAAAAAAATATCAAATAACATAATTACAATATCAGAATAAATAAAATAATAATTAAAAAAAAATAACAAAATAAATAACAAAAACCTATAATACAAAAATAATATAATAATAAATAATAATATAAAAGATATATAAATCCACATAACTAATCTATACACACGAAGATCTTCAAGTCTTATGTGTTGTTGTTATTAGTTATTGCATTTGCAACCTTGTTGTGTTACTATATTTCACTAAAATACTTCAAAGTTCATAAACACCACCGTACACCAAAATAGAGAGTTAAGTTATTATTTTAGTCCTCAAAATACATAGAGAGAAAGATTGGTTCTACCTAGATTAGGACTCCATATCTAGCTTTGTATCGGTAAAAGTTTAAGCGACGTTGTACGATTTTCTCCGCCAATAAGTGAGCTTGTTGACATAATGAAGTGAACTCTCAAGTCGGAAACTCTAGGAGTGGAGTAGGACGAGAAAGGAGCTTCTACCGAACCATATAAATCCTTGTATTGTGTTTTGATCTTTTTATTATTTACTTATTATCTTGCATTTACATTTACATAATATATTTGTTTAATTTCACAATAATATCTTTGCATTTATATTTACATAATATCTTTGTTTAATTTCACAATAAAATTTTGAAACTATGATTTTAAAACACTAAGGGTGCGTTTTGTATGCTATCATGAATGATAATGAGTATGAGTTTGATAGTAGTGGTGAGTCCCTCACCTATGAAAGATCCATACCTAGCTCTCTTGATGTATATGGAGTATGAATTATATCTATCATTCATTACTATAGTGGTGGGCCTCCTCATCTTAAATAAACACCTTTAATCACTTTCATAGTCATAGACTCATTCCAATAGTAGGATACCAAACGCACCCTAAAACTATTCAACTCCTTTGTATTTTCCACAGCCATAAAACAAGCTACTCAATAACATATGTTTTGTATTTCCCTTTCCACACATTATAATTGTCTTTCCCTTTCTCTTTCTCGAGTTTGAACCAAGCACACCCTTACAACTATCATGAAACTACAGGTTTGCTTATCTTTATATTCCCCTTCAAGTCAATTCAACCATTTATCGAGTGCACTAAGTACATATAATCTATTTACCCATGATGGTTTCCTAATCATCTCCACTTTAATGCAAGAACTAAGAAGCACTAAACATGAGATATTTACTAGAAGTGGAAGATTGACTTTCTAGTTCTAAATTCTAATGATGAGATTATCAATTTATAAGCATAATGTTATGCGTAAGTGTTGACTTTTTATGTAAGTGACAAAATAGATAGGTTGTATGGCTCAAGTTATGACCTATAATGAGTTCGGAATGTTGCTCTTAGTAGAATTCTATGAATCTCTACTTTTTTGGGTAAAAGGGTTAATTCACCCCGGTAAAATTTGAATCTCTACTTTGTAAATTTTATGAAACAAAGCATTAAACTTGATTAGATTAATTGATTAGCTAGTGTGTCTAAATTAATCCAAGTATAATAGACTCTAGTACACTAGTACATTATAAGCATCTTAAATCTTATATTCAAGGTTGGTTATGGAGAAGATCAAGGCTTCATAGTATGTTTCAGAAACCTTGAAGATCAAGATTTGAAGATAAATTATGAGAGTTCGACTTAGATGAATAAGTTGCGGTTTAGGAATAAGTTTTCTAATTGCATCACAAGTTAGAATTAGTTTTCTTACGCATATATCCTTTGAGACTCTATTTTTTTTAACGGAAATTTTTTGGAAAATTGTTTAAAAATACATCTAACTTGTCACTTTTTCCTATTGTATGCATGAACTTTTTTTTTCCTATTGTATGCATAAACTATCTTAATCTTCCTATTGTATCAATATTACGGCTGAGTTATGACATGGCAATACTTAATCACACTAATTACGGTATAATTAATAGAATAAAAACCCATAATATTGATACAATAGGAAGATTAAGATAGTTGATGCATACAATAGGAAAAAAAAAAGTTCATGCATACAATAGGAAAAAGTGGCAAGTTAGATGTATTTTTAGACAATTTTCCCAAATTTTTTCACACCCTATATCACCTATCTCGCAATATATCCCACAAATGCCTCTAGTGAGGCTTGAACTCACTCTTGGGTCCTTGAAGACTCTATTAATAGATCAGATGTCTCAAGAGATATCCTTATATCATTAGTTGTATAAAATTTAATGATTTCGATTCTTCCTTAGGTTTTGTATCATTACTAGTTTGTTCATAACACATAAACTTGAGAAAATCTGCGTGGTCTTGTGTACATACTATAATTTTGTCATTTTATGTGTCAATTTTAGAAATTCTGTGTGCCTAGATCTGAAGAATTTTTATGATGATAGACAGTCAAGGTTAGACTATAAAACATGTAAAAACGAGGCCTATACCATACTCTAATGTAAGCTATCAAAAGGACAAACAATCAAGATTTTTCATAAAAATTGTTAGGCTTGTATACTTTTGTGGAGATTTTTTAGATAAGTTCATTAAAGATGTGAACCTTTTTGGCTGCTTCTTCATTTATGCTTCTTGATTGGAACTCTTAGAAACAGCCATGGACCTCCTTTTCCATCTAGGCATAGCCACATGATACTTGAATCATTTTGCTAATTTTTGTGAAATAAAAATATTAGTTCCAAGAGATATTTTGCTAACGAGTGGCTCGAATCCGCCAGCTGGTCGATACTCGACATAAACAAAAATACAGTGTGCGGTGAGCTTTATTCCCCATTAATGAATAAGAACATATAAGGAAAAATATGGTTTTAAATTCATGTATGAAAAGGGAAAAAAGAAAACTAAAGATAGCAAAAGGCAACAGACAGAGACTTGGCATTTTAGGTCCACAAACAACTCATTTTGTACCTAAAATGTGGCTTGAATTTGCTCAAAGCTTTGAAATATCTTGATGTAGGGTATATTTAATGATCATATTAATTGCTATATTTTCTCGGAAAAGATGGTTTTATTTTGTGGTCTTTGTGATTCATATTAGATTGTTTATCATTTGAGGTATCTTAAAGCATAGAAAAAGTCCTATAGGATCATCTGAATATATGACTATAGTCATTTTCATGACAAATGTGTTATACTATGTAATCCAGGTGATTATTATAATATGATTTATTGGTAACGAGAGAAACTTCATCCGAGCCAGTTTTGAACTTTTGATGACTTAATTGGCAAGTAAACCCATAGACTTCTTGGCAAGACTCATGAAGTCACAGTAATCACCAAGACACCAACATCCTAAGATCTCGTTTGGATACTTCCATGTCCTTACCGCTAGGCCGGCCACCTGCTTGGGATTTATGAAAAGAACTAAACTAGATTATCTCAAACTTGCAACTATTCTGAATAACTATTGTCTTTTTGTTTTAGAATTGACTTCTACTTTGTAGTGTATACGTATCAAATTGCGTGCTAGTTTGGTATCCTAGAGTGAAGAAAGAGATTTGGTGAAATGCCATAGATAATCAAGTTGTATGCATCATCGTGTAGTAGTGTAACGACATGTTTACAAGTTAAGTCTCCTCGTGGTGCCATAGCCCTAATACAAGAGAGCCTAGAGTAATTAGGCATAATGTATGCACATTTTCTAAGTTAAATGATTCACGGGCATGAGATAAAATACCGCAAATTTGATTGTATCGTTTATTTCATCAATGAAAAGATGGACGAGGAGCCACATCTCAAGAAAATTGATGCTCAACATACAAGAAAATCAAGCAAAAGGAAAATTGGTACATCTAAACTATACAAGTCTTTTTACACTAAAATACAATGCTAAGTACAACAAAACAAATTGGCCATTTTTAAGCTGTTTCCTGAAAGCAAAGTGATCTAGAAAAAGCAGCAGGATTCGCTTGTAAGGTAGGAGAATTTGTAGTCTCTTGATGTTTCTTAGAATCTTTGCTTTTTCCTTGAAACGCCTTAAAGTTTTCATTTTTAATTCCGAGTGTTGCCCATATTGAACTCTTTGCAGCTTCATCAGGATCATCAATTCTAAGAGTCTTAGGAATCAAAATCGAGTTATTTGGTTTCTCTAAATCATCGTCTCTTACACGTTTTCCCAAGATTGGATCACTTGAAGGGGTTGATGGTGGTAAGAATGGAATACAATTCCAATAGACTGATGGGTAGACTGGCAATGGAGGGCAAACGGATGGAATCGGAACCGCTGGATTCCAGGGATTATAAGGCAAAGAAACCCCGGGTATACTAATATTATTTTGAATATTTTCAGGTACTGTGATGGAAGTTGTGACACTTTCTTGGGAAATTGTTATGTAACGACACTGAGATGCAAGATTCTTGTTTTTACGACGACCTGCTCCAACCGGCATGTTTCTCATTGCCCCACCTGCGGTCCAGTACCTCTGGCAGCTCTTGCAAAAGTGTCGTGGTTGGTTTACATTGTAATTGTTAAAGTAACAGAATTTTGTGTCCATGCTTGTGCAACGAGGGCAGGGGATAATCTTATCTGGTTTTTTAAGGGTTTTAGGTTGTTGGTTAGTTGCTTCTTGTTCAGATTCTTCTGTTCTTGTTTTTTCATTGATAGATGGAGTTTTGGGGCTGCCTGATTCTGGTCTAGGCTCACTTTCATTTACCTTTAGTAGATCCTGGAAATTCAAAATCTTATTAGGTTTTATAAGAACATCCAGACAACATTTAATCAAAAAGTGCGGCTTAATGTTTTAGAGTCGGATGGTTGCGTTTTGACTTTAAATTAGAATGAAACTGATTGTTTAATCAAGGGAAAAATCTATGACAGCATTAAGATCTACAAAAGCATCTTATAATCCAAATTACTTTTGAGCTATAATATTAAACTATCATTGTGAATTTCGTATATTAAAGTACTAACACTGACCATACTACTTATGTACCAAAGATGAAACAGATATTGCATAATTTCGAAACAAAAATCCATTTCAAAGCAATCAGTATTAATCAGTATCAAGAAACTGTAATTTACTTTCAAATCTTTAGCCACTAAACACCAATAAAATGAAAAACTAAAACTAACCCATATGTTATTTAATCATTATAGCAATTGGGTTGCTTCTAGATTAGCAAAACTATTGATTGCAAACACATACATGTAAGTGTACAGTGTGTGTTCATACACAACCAAGTCCAAAATTTTAACCATGAAAACATCAAAAAAATGAAAAACTAAAACCAACCCATTAAGTCTTTGATCATTCTAGCAAATGGGTTGCTTTTAGATTTACAAAATGATGAAGCATATTCAAACACATACGTATGTTGTGTATAGTGTGTGGTATGGCTTATTGGTATACTAAATAAGTGTATATACCTTATCAGGCAGGACAATTTTCTTTCCAAACAACTTGATGCCAGGATCTTCCATCAGTTTTGTTTTCCAGTAGAGGTGGCAGATGTCGACGGCAAAAAATGGTGGTTAAGTTAGCCTAAGAAGTGAAAAAGGCTGGCTAGTCTTTGAGAATTAATATTTGGATCAAAGTATCAGACCAAGTTCCAACATTATATTAAATTTTGCAATTGAAAAGTGGGGTTTAAAGTGAGGTGGGGTAGGAAATGTTATCCTTTCAGCTGATAATATACTTATTTTTTGAGATATATACGGAGTAAGGTGTCATAAAACCCGACCCGAACCCGACCGGGTTTGGGTTAACTCGGTTAAGAAAATTATATTCGGGTCAATCGGGTCAACCCGAATTGACCCGAGTTCTAAGCAAGGTCGGGTTCGGGTATGTTTTTTCAGCCTTGACCCGACCCTAACCCGAGTTGACCCGACTAAACTAACACTTTACAATGTAAAAATACTCGGGTTGACCCCAAATTGCTGACCCGACCCGAGTTGACCCGAACCCGAATTGACCCGATCCGAGTTTTAAACAGGGTCGGGTTCGGGTATGTTTTTTTTAGGCTTGACCCGAGTTGACCCGAACCTAACCCGAATGACAGCCCTAACGGAGTATCACATTTATACATATTGTATCATGGATTTATACATATGGATAAGGGTGAGCATTCCGACCGTTTGGACCGGACCGACCGACAAAACCAACCGGATCGACCGAAGGACCAACGGTCCGGTCTCGGTCTGGGATTTTTCATTAATTCGGTCCTCGGTCCGGTCCGGACCGACCAAAAAACCGAAAAAACTTGCCAAAATCTTGCCTAATTGGACCGGACCGAACCGGACCGACCACATTCGGTCCGGTCTCGGTCTCGGTCTATGGTTTTTCCCTAACTCGGTCTTCGGTCCGGTCCGGTCCGGTTTTCGGATCGTGATCACCCCTACATATGGAGAATCAATTAAAAAATTGGCTTACCATAAAAAATACAAGTTATCAAAGAGTGAAATATGTCCTTTCCTCTTCATTATATTTTTCTTCCATTTCTTCCTCCAATTCACGATCCCGTTATAATTAATGAACATCAATATATGATGAAAATCATACGATGAACATCAAATTTTACCTAAAAAAATAAATAATAATAAAATAAAAACGATAAACATTCGTACCATGATTGATGAACATCAAAATATGATAAACTATGATTGATATGATTCATGAACATCAAATCAAGATATGATGAACATTTTAACAATCGCATGAACATTTATTGTTAAACTTTTAGACCATAACTGATGAACATTCAAAACATGATTGATGAACATTTGGTATTTGATGAACTTATGAACAGATTGATGAATATCTCGTATTTGATGAACTTAGATTGATAAAGATTAAGAAAATTTGATGAACATTTTGTGTTGAAAAAAAAAACTGCAAATTACTTTTTATTGGTGATCATAACAAATATTCTTTTGAGCAACATTACTTGATGAGCCTAATAAGTTGGTTACGCTACAAAACACTAAATTACAAACTCAATAAAAACCAAAATCACAACACTCACATCCCTAAATAACACCTTCAAACTCGGCTTCTTCACAACCAAACACTCCAAATCCTACTTAGCCAATCGTCAAAGGAGTTAAGATCTTGTAGAAAGTGGTGACAAAAACCCTTGTTAACTCTTACATCTCCGTACCCTCCATTCAAACGTTCTGTGCTCAACACCTACAAACTCTAAAAATCCTAAATTACGTCATTGAGGAATTGTGTAATGAACACTCATGGAACTTGAAACTTAGATTTCAAACACATTCTGTGATGAACACTTACTTGATGAACATTTTATGATGAACAATTGCACATTCATAGGTTTGTTCATCACAATTTTAAATATTGCTCACCACTTTTAAAAAGTCACACTTTCATATTTCGTGAATGCAATAAATCGAAAAAACAAATCAAATTGATGTTCATCATTGTTTTAAAGGTTGTTCATCGTAAGCGCAGACTTTTTCTTCGTTAAAAACGCACTGAAGCTCATCCAACGATGTTCTAGTGGCTGTTCGCTCCTCTTTCTCTTCCTCTTTTTCTGCTTCTGCTAGGATTTTGTCCTGATAGCGCCGTGCTTGTTCAAGAAAGAGAGAGTCCCTAATTCACTTACATTTATATCAACGAACACAAAATATTTTTTTCAAATGATTAATTTCATATATCACCCTACTTTCATGATTAATTTAATATATACACAAAGTATAAGTATTGAATGAATAATGTACAATGTTTTTAACGTATGTTTGAGTATCTATTCAATTTTCAACTAAAAGAAAAGGAAATATGAAATCGTCCATTTTTCAAAAACAAAAATTTAAAAGAATTAATTGAGACGTTTCATCAAACAACTGGTAGGCAATTTAAAGACTTGATTTTTATGAAAAATTAGAATATAAACTAAAAAAAAGAAAAAAAAAATGATGAAAAATTGATGTTACCTAATGTTAATTGAAAATTTGTTAATCAATAATTATCACATTATTTTCATTTTGACTCAAAGTTAACGAAATTTTAATTTTGATAAACTTCGAACACATGAAGATTGTTGTAATTTGTATCGATTGAACATTTATATCAAGAAACTAAACGAAAATCATAACTTAATTTTATTTTTTTGAATGATTTAGAACTGAAATACGGGAAAAAAAAATCGTGATGTCACATGTGAAAGAGAGGAGGGAAAGGGGTGTGTGAATGTTGGGGAGGACATGTGTTATCTAAGAAGCGCTTTCTTGACTTTTTAAAATAATATGTTTTTTCTCCACTTTCTACAGAATTGCATCTCATTGTATTATTGTCATTGGCCTAAAAATCTTATTGAGAGCAAGATTACTAAATTTTAATAGGAAAATCACTTTACAATTAAGTAGTAAGGGGGTATGTACAGAATATGTTTTATAATCTAATTATTTTTATTTAAAGTATCTAAAACTCATTATCAAACTTAAAGGGTGTTTGTTTAGGCTTCTTTAAGGGGCTTATGAACCAATTACCTACGATAATCTATATAAGCTCAATCAGATGTTTGGCTAAGTTTATATGAAGAGTTCTAATAACCACAAACTTTATGGTTTATTTAATGGTGTGTGGACTTATGAAAGAAAGAGTGTTGTATGAGAAAACTTGTATACCTTCATGACCTCATGTAACAATTAATGTAAATTTTAGATGTTCATGCTTTCTTTTTTAAATGTACCTAAGTGACTCTAATATCCTAACTTAAACACTAATTAATGTACATATTTGAGATGTTCATGCATTATGAAATACAAGCCTAAGCCTAAAACATAAGTGATGAGTGTGCAAATACTCATCATTTTTATCACATTTAGACTGCCAAAACATCTGAAAACACACAGAAATGCCCTAAAATATATAAAATATCACAAAAACATGTTTTTATGTGTTTCAGATACAAAAGGATTGAAAACTGATGAAAAACAGTCAAGTTTGCACAATTGACAGTTTCAGTCCCTAAACTTTCACAAAATGGCAAAACTAGTCCCTGGTATTTCAAAACTTGGATTTTATCACAAAATACCCTTGTACTATTCATAAAATACAATAGGTCCATAGAACAGATAAACACCAGACCACCCGAATCAAGGTTTGTCACTCGTTTAGAGAGGACATTATGAAAAGTAAATACTGAGAATTGAAAGAAAGACTGAAATTGAAACTTGCAATATATTAACATACAATGAAACAAGGAAACAGATGTACTTCGAGAATGAAAATTTACCAGAGTAGATAACGATTTTAACATAAATACCGACATTAAAAATTAAACTAAATTGGTGAACTAGTTCACTACTCTTCTCTTGTCTTCTCTTTATATAGGCTTCAAATATAGGTTTCCACACTTCTCTGAGCAACTTCCCACTCAATCCTAGCCATTGGATGGCCTCAATTCAATCCATATGCTGGCTTGATTTGTTGTTTTGGCTGGGAAAGCTCGTTTTGACTTATTTAGTCAACACGGGCATTGTGGGTATATCCCTGATTGTTGGTGTTTAGAGGAGGTGGTAAATTGATGCTGTCTTATTAGGAGGCTGATGGGTGATGGGCAAGTCGGTGGGAGAGGGTGGAAGCACGCGTGGTGCAGTCTTGTTATGGTGGAGTGGTAGTGGGTGAACGGGGGAAAGCAGGAGGGGTATGTAAGTGATTTACAAAGTTGGGTTTGGGCTCTTTGGTTTCGCTGGGCCAGGAGAAAAAAAGAAAAGAGAAAGGTGGCTTAGGTGTTGGGTATATAGTAAGGAGAAAAAATGGGATCCGTTTGGTTTTAGTAACTTGGCACAATGGAACAAAATTGTAGAAATCTGCAAACTTGAGGGACCTGTTGTTGTAATGTATTTCAAACTACTGTCACAAGGACCATATTTTGCCATAGTGTGAATAGGTTCAAGGACCAAAGTTGAAATCCCTTTTTAAAACTTAGGACCATTTTCTGTACAATTTTGGATTTTTGAGGGAGCGTAAATCATGGTAAATATGCTAAAAGTTATCATAAAAATGTTCCACAATGTGTGA